>JAHMML010000051.1:1171316-1183239 GCA_020341155.1 Eciton burchellii | reverse complement strand
AAGAAGAAGAAGAAGAAGAAGAAGAAGAAGAAGAAGAAGAAGAAGAAGAAGAAGAAGAAGAAGAAGAAGAAGAAGAAGAAGAAGAAGAAGAAGAATCCGCGGAAAGATGCGGTCGAATAAGAAACGTTGCCCGACGTTGTGCGGTTCGTTAAGGTCGCGGCACGTCGCGGCTGCTTCTTCTCCGAAGACCGTTAAGAGGCCGAAGAGAGGCCCTGTGATCGCGACTGAAACCCAAACTGGCGCGGCATCGTCGAGAGACGCCAATCATCGCGTACATCGCGCGCGTCTGTGTTTATCCTGGCTCGATTTGTTTGATGAAATCATTATCTTATCGCGTCGATTGTGGACGATGCGGCTCCACAGCTCGCGATCATCATTTCCTCCTGCGCGCCTCGGCGCGCTCGTCATCGACTCTGCCGACTGGATTACGACAATCAGCTCGGTGCTGCTCACCTATCGCGGCTGGTGACTCCTCTCAAAGCTCGGGCGCCCGCTCGGAAGACAGAACGCAACGAAACGAGACAAGAAAGAAGACGAAGAACGGGGAAGGAAACTGGCCGAAGCGCGTCACGGTTTGATCACGTTGGGATTTCGGCTGGCAAACTGTGGAATCGCGTGCATCGTCGCGAGGATGAGTTACGACTCGCCACGGATTTACGACGGATATGCCACGTAGTCCTGGTCCCTAGAGGTCTGACTCATCGCCGAGCACGCGGGGGAGGAAGAGAAGGGAGAACCAGCCGACGAATGAATTTACAAATCCAGCCGACAGTACCTGAAGCCTGATTCGGTCTCCGAGATATCCGTCGCGATTACCGAGCGGGCGTTCTTCGGCATCTCCGAGTCGACATCGCGAGGAAACGTACGACTCGCAGGAGAGTCCTGCGATCTCGTTATCGAGCGAGAGGCAAGGATATTCAACGAACACTCCCGCGAAACGGTAACGCCGAGTCGCCGATAAGCAAGCTCGATGATCGGGATTGGCGACATTCCACGCACGCGAGATGCGAGATGCGTGTTGCGAACGACGTCGCGCTCATCGACGCATGGAAAGAATGTGCGTCATTAATTTTAATGGACGGGAGACGCCATCGGAGCGACAAATCCTCCGGAGGATCGCGCTCCGTCACGAAATCGGAACGGGAAGATGGATTAAAAGGATCATAAATTCCCTCCTTGCCTTATCGCGCGCGCGAGCGCGAGAAAGAGAGAGAGAGAGAGGGAGATTCCTCCGATTTGCTCCCCTCTTTCCCTCAAATTCTCATCAGTCCCGACTTTCACTGATTCGCGATATCTTGCTCGTCGTCCTTGTCGAGTCGCTCGTAACTGCACTCTCTTTCGACCAAGCGTGGAATCTACGTTTCCGCGACTCTCCTTCGGTCATTCGCGCGAGCAAGCAGAGGAGCGAATCTCTCTCTCGCTCGCTCGCTCGCTCGCTCGCTCGGGAAACTGAGTCGACAGGAAAGCAAAGAGGAGATGTAATCGATGATATAAGGATCGGGATTAGCCAAGAGGCACAGACCGTTGCTGAATTCCTCGCGAGTCACTCGCGGAAACGGGCTCGACAGCGACGCAGGTTCGACGACCTTGCGAGCGAGCGAGCGACTCGCTTTGCCTTTCGTAATCGTGTGCTTTAATATTTATCGCGGTATTCGTCCATCTCGCCGTATCTCGCGCATATCTCGATAAACGATTCGACGACTCGCTCGATCATCGATTCGGTCCACCTCTTCGCTGACGGGCGCTTCCTTTTCCATGCCTGAGGTGGAAATTTGATGACGAATAAAACCATCCCCGACATTGGGCATTTCCGCAAATTTTGCAGCTCGGTTTTGTGGTTTCTTTTTTTTTTTTTCAGCAGGCAAGCCGTAGGCATGCGCTCGAGGAAGACTCGAAGCTAGGAAACCTCGGAAGCTTCAGCTTTCGACTATGTACGAGCTCTCTCTCTCTCTCTCTCCCTCATCGAGCGTTTAGCAAAGTACGTTTCAAAGGACCATCAGTGGTAAAAGCTGATAAAAGGAGAACCGCCAGCGCGGCTATCCGGAACATCTCTCCGAGCATCCGAGTGTACCGAGTGTACCGAGTGTACCTGTTATCGCGTCGCGCATTGTCGCGATCGCGACAATTAGCGCGACAATAAGGCGGATGTGTCCCGGCAGCAAAGATCTTGCCGTTTCGGAAACGGTGAACGCGAAGGAGAATCGCTGACGGATGCGAGATTCTCGCATGCTCTTCCGCATCCGAGCATCTCTTCCTCCTCCATTTCCAGAGATCCAGTTTGCTATTTGATCGTCCGAAGAACGAGACAGGGAATATCCGAGTATCGATCGCTCGTGGCGCGTCGCGTGAAATAAAAGTACGACGACGACGACGACGACGACGACAAATCTCTGTCGAAGCGACCGAAGCCCGTTACTTCACCGCTTCGGAAGCACCGTTAGCTCACCTGGCTGCGTGTACGGAATATACACGCTGCCACGGAAGAGAGATCTGCCGTTGTTTTCCATGACGACGAGCGAGCAACGCTGGCTCTCGCCAGCGCGACACTATCGTGTCGCTAGATTTTACGAGCATTCGACACCGAGAATGCGGGAAAACGGCACCCATCCTCGTTCCCAGCTGCGTTTCGTTGTGCAGTTGTCCGGAAGACGGCGTCTGGATTCAGAGTCGAGCGCTGTCCAAGTAAAATCCTCATTACCAGCCCGTTAGCAGTGTCGTTGACCTCTACCGCTGCCGTTACCGCTGCTGCTGCTGCTGCTGCTGCTGCTGCTGCTGCTTCGGTGAACGGCGAATCACGAGGATCGGTATCGGGATCGAACGACGATTCGGCATTGCGAATACCACGAGCAACGAGGAGATCGATCCAGCTCGTCGTTGGGGTTTAGCATCATCATCGGGGTATATTCTCGCTCGCTCATCGGAAACAATCGGAAACAGGCTGCAGGACTCTGCTTGTCGGACAACGACGATGACGACGATGACGACGACGACGACGAGATTACGCGAGATTACGTCGGTTTCTCCCGAGGCCGGTGACGTTGGCGGGCCCGTGCGCCAGTTGGATCGCCACCGGCGCAGCATTCGTCGCGAGGGAAAGAGGTCAAGAGTCAAGGTGCCAGAGCAATTTTCAGGCGACCCTCATTGGGTCACCGCAACGAACCGCAACGGAAAATCCGGCTCTCGGCCTCTTTCCCGCGAGAGAAACGCCAACGACGAGACGTTTCGCTCGTTTAGCAGACTAGAAGAGAGACGTCGCGCGGACGAGAATCATCGAATCGATCGTGATTCGATCGTGCCACCTCTCTCTCTCTCTCTCTTGAAACGCGGGTCGCCGAAATTCGAGCGAGTCACGAAGCCTGCGAATTCCTCGCCGTCACGTGACGGCAACACGCCGCGATCGATGCATTCGTGCGCGACCGCATTACGGAGCCAATAAAGAGCCAATCTAGCCGCGGCGTTTTTCAAGCGCGTAATCTTCCGCACGAAACGCGCGAGTTTCGCCAACTTTGTCGCCGGGCATATCGTAATGCGATTCTCGCAAAGGCGGATATAAATCGCAAACAACACAGCCCAGCTCCGAGAGAAGAGAGAGAGAGAGAGAGAGAGAGAGAGAGAGAGAGAGAGAGAGAGAGAGAGAGAGAGAGAGAGGGACAACACGCTGTTACAAACACAAACACACACGCATACACACGCACACAGGCGTCCCAGTGATTTTCCATCGCGATACAATTCGTCGCGAAACGTCGCAATTTGCTGATCGTCGCGCCGTGTTATTTCTAGAGCGCGTTGCTTTCCTTTTCCTCGGCCATCGGTGATGATGATGCCAGAATAGAAATCTATCGCCGGAGCGAGCAGGCGCGTTCGACAAGTTCGACTGTCGCAAAAATAGCGTCGCATGTAAACAAGGCGTCGATTCCTTCGATAATTCATTAACGAACGCTCGTGCGCGATTTAATTGAGCAGCGGCGCGACGTGATTTTAAATGGTTTCGATAATCAATTTTCTCACATAATAATAGCGGGTAAATGCTCGGGCAATCCCTGCCCTGCCCCGCCGATCATAATCCCGTGAAAACAGCGTTTCTGGTTCCGAGTAACGGTAATCGTGCCGCTAGCGCGCGACCGCTTCGGGATTTTACTAAGGTCGACGCGCGTTTCGACGAACGAGCATCGTCGATCGAATCACCTGTCGTCCGGCATCGACGTTCCTTTTCCGCGAACAATGTCGGCGCGATGTCCGTCCTCTCTTTCCGCTTTTTCAGGCGATCCCGCCTCAACGGTCAATCTCGCCCGCCGATCGTTCGAATCTCCCGCGACGGAGAACCGCTGCCCGCTAAAGACCCGCGAGGGAAACCGGTTCCACCGGCAGCGCGAACCGATCGATTTGACCCGAGCACGCGGTCGATGCACAAATAAGCCTCCTCCCACCCTCCCATTGTACCGTTTTACCGAACTCTCGAGTGATTCGCAAACGACTCGCGGCTTTAACGCGAGAGAATCGCGGGATATACGCAAGATCCGAAAGAGAGAGAGAGGGAGAGAGAGAGAGAGAGAGAGAGAGAGAGAGAGAGAGAGAGAGAGAGAGAGAGAGAGAGAGAGAGAGAGAGCACATAGAATGCGCGTGGAATCGCGGAAACGCGAGAGCGTTTAAATAACGGGGAACGCGAGACTCGTCGGCCAACGGCAGAGGAGGGGGAGGGGTGGTGTATCGGAAACGCGAGCAGCGCCCGCGACGGGACGGGGGGAGCGGAAAAAGAGAAAAATCGCGAGGCGGGGGAGTGCTTGCATCCGCGTGCATCCGCTCGCGCGAGCCGCGTCCACGCGCTATTAACGATCCCCCATCCTCCCCCAGCGGATGGATCGGGAAACAATGGGCATTGTCGGCATCATCCGTATCATCCGTGCAGCTTTCACGCGCGGAGACGACGCGAAGCCTAGTTGCGAAATTCAATTAAAATAAACGGCGGCGGTGGGGGTGGTGGTGGTGGTGGTGGTGGTGGTGGTGGTGGTGGTGGCGCGCGCGTCACGCCACCCCGTCGCAGGATAAAAAGAGGAGAGAAAGGAGGACGCGTGGATATGATGGGGACGTGCAAGGCGGGTGCAGGTCGCGTGATAAGGGTCGCGCGGCCACACCTTGATACCAGATAGCCCTGTTCGCGGTAGCTTTTAGCCAAATGACGCGGATTTTATTATTGGGCGGTGCAGTCTCCTCTCAGGGGTGCGGCCGAGTTATATACCGAGTCATCCCCCTATTGTGCCATTAACGCCGCCACCGTTAACTGGCCTCGCCTTCCTCGCCTTTCTCGCCTTTCTCCCCCCTTTTCTCTCCCTCGCGCTGCCGACGAGGACGTTGCGTTACACACAATCCAACAGATATGTTTGCTCTCTCTACACGCGAGTCCGTTGGGACGATCGCGGCGATCGATCGAGCCTTACCGCAACATCGGTATGCCGATTTTCGACGGCACGCGCTTGTCGCGGGCGTGCGATTGAAAAATTCTCCCCCGATCGTGCAATTTGCCCGATTTCTAACGCGTCGCGGCGACTCATCTCGGCGACCGATAAACGTATGGAAAATGCCGCGTGAAAATGTCGGAAAAGAAAGCGTGTCGATCGTTATGTCGAATTTTGCGATCTCCGATCGAGCTAATGAACGAAGAAATTGGAAAGTTTGATTCTCTCGGGAAACAACGGACGCTGTAACGAGCGGGACGCAGAAAGGGACGCGAGGATCCAGCGAGAAAGCGTATCGTCGCGAAACCCGAGTTTTTAACGAAGAATTAACCTCTCTCTTCGACTCTCTTCGAGCGTTCGCGAGAACGCGCTGGACGACACCTCGCATGCGCGAAAAATCCCTTCCGTCCGAGATTACGACGCAGCCGACCAGTCTGAGAGAGGGAGGGGGGAGGGGGGGTTAATCCGAGAGAGCCGATTAATTTGATCGAGGGGGCGCGAAACGATTACGCGGCGCGCAACGACGTCACGCGTCTCGCAACCTCAGCGACCTCATTAGCGACGTAATCGCGCCGAGACACCCCCGCGCGTTCACCGCCCTCGCCCTAAAAATGATCGGCGATTGCTACGCTACGACGGGATCCGAGGTGCACGTCCCCCCGAAGGGAAGATACGTGGGGCTTTCGAGAAGAAACGCGCTTTCGCGCGTGCTGAGTGCACAAATTAATTTCTTGCTCTCTCCTCACAGCTCGAAATTCACGTGTAAAAGTACGTGTAATGCGTACTGACGCGATAATCTCAGCTGCGAGACATCGAACGCGACGGATCGCCAAGATGCGCGGCGTTCGATATATCGAAAGCGAGATGGACAGAATAGTCTTCGTCGTTCCCGATGAAAGCATTCGTCGAGCGGCGGCGGAAACTTGACGGTTTCGAAATCAAAAGCAAAAGATCAATTTGTACATTTAATTCGGAGAGCCTGCGGCTCTCCGAAGGCCATCCAAAGAGGAGGGGGGGAAGGCGAGATTTACGAGGTCCTGCGCGTGATGCGATTGCACGTTTTTCGAGGGTGTCTCGCGTGCCGAATAGATGGCCGCCACGCTGGGGGATGAATGGACGGACGAATAAAGACGTGACGGGACCGCTTCGTAGATCCGCGCGCAATTATTGATCGCGCGCGCGGCGGCGCCATTACGCGCGATTCCGAAGCGGCGGCGAGTTTTAGAAACTCGCGCTCGAGGGGAGGGGGAGAGGGATAGAGCAAGAGATGCGTCGGTGAGAGATGAGACGATAAAGCGAGATAACGGAGACACAGAGGCGGGAACGGCCGCGTGTCACGGGAGTATCGACGCGTCCGCTGGCGGAAAATGGGGGCGGCCGAGAAGAAAAGGCCGGCCGCAGGGCTTGCAGGGGGTTGATTTTAATGTTTCCCCCGGGGGCGAGAGCGAGAACGCGAGAGGGCGAGACGAGCTACGACGAGCTCGTGCTGACCTTTATAAAATGCTACAACCTTTGCAGCACGCCCTGATTACACTCGCTCACGCACGCGGCGCGATTCGCGCGACGCGCGACACGCGACGCGACGCTTCAGCACCCTCTTGCGTCTCGACCCCGCGAATCCGTGCGAGTGCATGTATCGGAAGGGGGAGGACGAGGCCGCTCGCGTCGTCCGAGAGATGGAATCTGACGGAATCGCGTCAGATGACGGACAGGTAAACTGCAAGAATCGCTACGGCGTCGCTACTCGCGATATACACCCTGTGTATATAGGGCGTGCGCATATCACGCCCTGGGGCGGCAGCGCGCATCATGCGAGAAAGAAGCCGCCCCGCACATGTGTACGTATGTGTGTGTATATTCGACGTACGCCGACGTACGTGGAAGAGAGCGAAGCGTGCGAAGCACCCTCCCTCCCTCCCTCCCGCCCTTCCGCCTTCCGATGCATGCTCGCCCCGGAGCCATTACCGTCGCCGTCGCCTAGTAGCAAAGTCCACTGTGTCGCTAGACACACCGCCGTAAACACACCGCCGTCGATCGATGAGAACGCGCGCGCGACGTTTACATACGTTTTACGTAAGGAAGTTTAAGCGCGAGGATCGACGCGCGACCGCCATCCCCCCGTCCCTCTTTCCGCCTTGGAAATTGCCGGGATCGCTCGTGACTTGACCTTGCAGAGGAGGCAGGAGGATTTCATTATTCGGAATCGGATCTAGGCGCGAGCAACGATCGGCGCGGTCGATCGGAATAAATTCTAGTCGGGCGCAAGTTGACGCTGAGCGCCAACGGAAAACGGGAAACGCGTCGCGACTCGATGATCGCCGAGCAACGGTACTCGCGCGCGCTCTCTCTCTCTCTCTCTCTCTCTCTCTCTCTCTCTCTCTCTTTCTCTCTCTTTCTCTCTCTCCCATCGCATCGCAGCGATGCGTCTCGCTCCCGCGCGAACAATTCTCCACTCGGATCGAACGCGTTACGAAGGCGCCCGACCTGGCGAAGGGAAAATTCCAATGTCAGGTCGATCTCGAGGACGTTCTCGCCTCGCCGGGAAACTCTCTCTTGCTCTTGATATATCTGCCACCTGACGTGATAATAATTGCCGCGCGAGAGGCGAGAACGAAGGCAAAGTACGCGAGCTTGTCCGGTCGGAATCTCGCGCGGTCTCGCGCGCGACAAAGACGGCAAGAAAATCGAGCCGAGTGCATCGATCGTCGCGGCGCAAAGTCCGTTCGTTTCGCCGTTAACGCCGTTATCTACGTGTCGGAATCGCGCGTTAAAGTCGCGATCGACATTCATTATTTACGCCGAGTCGTAGTACGTCCGTCGAGCGCGGCTCGCGCCGCGGAAAAGTCTCGTCCCGCGCAATCGCGCTATCCGCGCTCTTATCCGGCAAGAATGGCGGAAGAGGCGGCGGCGGTTTCCGGAGAGAAAGAAGCGGCGACCGGCCGCCGCTCGACGGAAATTCATCGCGATAAGAGTAATCGCGAACGGCCGTTGTACGAAATCTTATCCCTGTTGTGGAGAGTTGCTGAAAGTTACGGAGAGGATCGTTGGCGTTGCGTTAAAAGTAGCTCTCTCTCTCTTTCTCTCTCTCGCTCGCTCGCTCGCTCGCTTTTACGTGCCGCCTCGCTTTAATCTCCCGCGTTAATTAATTTCCACGTAATCCGGCCATTCGCGATCGTCTTTGCGTAAAACGCGAATCACTCGCGGCTGCTTTCCCCGAGCAGCGGCCGAATCGCCGCGTATTCAGGAGGCTCTCTCGTTAATTAACGGTGCCGTGCACCCTCGATCGCGTGGCCGCACGCGTTTCTCTCATTTTTTCTCAACGTGCCGTCCTTGACGCGAATCCTCGCGAAAGCGGCCGCAACGCGCCGCCGTGGGACGACCCTCCCGGCCGCCCTTTCCGGGGGTGCGAGTCTAATTTCCGATGCGCCACCGGGGTGGCGAGTGCTATTCGTCATTTGTTCGCGTAGGCCGGCAGTCGCGCGACGATGACGTAATCTCGATCCCGCGACTGCTTCGCGATGCGATCAAAGAGGATCTCTCTCCTCTTGGGATGAGAGGGAGAGGGAGGGGATGGATTCCAGTGGATGGCGGTCGCGCGTCGATGCGCAAATTAATTTGTGGCTTGTTGAAAATTCAAGATTTAAAAGTCAAGGTGACGTCGTGATCCTGCTTCGCGATGAGGGCCGAGACGATCCGACGCGTATCGACGCGTATCGGGCGCAGCGAGCGAGCGAGCGAACGGAAGCGAACGCGGCGAGAGAAGGCGTTATCTCTGGTCGGCGCGCGTCGCGACTACTCAGCGGTAATGCGAGACCTCCGGCGTAACAAGAGTCGCCCTGTCTGGTAATTATTACATTCTCGGAGCGTTGCGAGAGACGCGGCAGACGAGCTACCGGAGAAGCTCGTCGTCGTCGTCGAGATTGGCTCTCGCGACGATATCCGGCCGTGCCGGAGCCACGGGATCGCCAAAGCTTCGATTTGCCAAAGCTTCCCTTCCCCAAGTGGCGACGATGATCGTCGACGAGACAGAGTGAACGAGAGTGAACCGCGACCGCAACTCGCAGGGATACCGCGCCAGGTATCCGCACCAGGTATCCTCGAGATAACAAACTCACCGAGACCACACCGAGTTGAATCACGCGAGACCAACGGAGCAATAAATTCTTAACGCCGAGCGCTTCGTTTCCGGCGAACGCCGAGTTTGCGTGGAGACAACAAGGGCGCGGACGGATAATTCAGCGGCGATGAAATCGATGAGGCGCGGCGGGCAGGCAGGGGGATGCCAAATCCGATACCGTCTGTTTTCACTGTCGGCCACGCTCCGGCGAAAACGAGAGAGACCGACAGAGATATAGAGAAGGGGGAACTCAAACGGGGAAAGGGGGAAACTCTGAAATAAATTGCGGGACGGAACGGTTCCGCTGCGCAAGTGGCGAGTTAATATCGTCGAGTTTGTCCGCCGATGGAATTTCGCCAGCGCGAATTCGGCGACGGCGGCGTGATCAAAGCTCGGCGAGGGCCGCGGCAGCCAACTTTCCGACAAAGAGCGCTCCTCTTGTCTCCGCGTAGCGGAGAGCTAAAGCTCCGCGCGCTACGCGAGCGCGTTAATTGCAGGCCGAATTCTCAGGATCAGGATCGAGCGCGAGAACGATATCGATATCGAGGATATTCATATCGATCCGCCGGTTTCTGGAACGGCGATGGAATCCGCGGGAGCGAGACGCGGCCTCGCGAGACGCGCTTCTCTTCTCTCTCCATGCGCCGACAATGAGCCATAGAAATTGGCCGATGCATCTACGAGAGAGAGACGGACGAGAGGAGAATATCGGACGATAGCATTCAACGCACGAGCGAGTGACGTTTCCTACGTGCGCGGATGCCCGGCACATGTTTCTCGAGCGAGCGAGCGAGACGCGAGGCGGCGAGTTGCCCGCGAGGGGAAAAAGCCGGAAAGAGCCAGCCGAAGAGAAGGCAAACGTCTCGTTTCGCGATTCCGTATGCGCGCAGCAGCAGCGCGCCGAGAGGATGTGGAGATTCCGCGCGATGGCCGCGTGCACTTTTCGCGCTCGCCGCATCAAACTTTCAACGCGCTTTATCCTTTGTAGGCTCAACTTTGAGAGAGAGAGAGAGAGAGAGAGAGAGAGAGAGAGAGAGAGAGAGAGAGAGAGAGAGAGAGAGAGAGAGAGAGAGCAGAGAAAACGAGGAGCCTTTCTCTTCGAGCCTTTTTCTAATCGCGCGGAGGGACGTTTCGTTTCGCGTTTTCGCGAAGAGCACATTCATCGGCGTTCATTCTTCTCTCGCGAGTCGCGAGAAGCTGCGTTATCTCTATCGTTATCTCTCTTTATCGGTATGCCGATCGAAGCCGCTCTCGTTCTCGAGAGCCCCGCTCCCCGACTTCCGGATCCCGAGCGAGCAGTCGCTGCAACGGTATCGCGCGAGCAAGCGGGGGAGGGGAAAGCTCGCTATGTTTTTAGCATTCCATCGAGGATCGCGGTTCGCCGCGACCTATCTGAGCGAAACGGCACGCCGACTCGAGACGAAAGAGAGAGAGAGAGAGAGAGAGAGGGGAAGAATCGTTAGGCGCCGCACGCGCCATTGACGTCGCTAAGCACTTCCGCAAATCTCAAAGACGCGATCGCGATATCTCGCGCGACCTCCGAAAAATATCTTAGCTTCGATATAAAACGCGCGTCGATCGATCGATCGGAGAAGAAGAGGAGGATGTTGCGACAAAGAGGACGATCCTTGTCATCCGCGTCCATGTCGCTTTACATTATCGATCTTTCCGGTCGATGTGTCGGAATCGAAGCTACGCTCGGCGCTATCTCTAAACAACTCGGCGCCGCCCGTCCATCCGTTTCCTATTCCGACACGTTTGCTTCGAATGATCGATCCGCTGCGAAACGCGTCGTTTCCGCCATCGAGTCCGCCGGGTGCTCGAGACACATATCGAGGAATCCATATCGCGGGAAGAATCCAAGGTCGAAGAAAGGAGTAAAATCGCGCGGCTTACGCGCAATTTTGCACTCGGGGCGCGTAACGCGCGAATGCAGCGGTCGTCGAATTTCCAAAGCGACGTGGCGAGGAGGAGAGAGATAGAGAATCGCTTCGAGATGGGATCTCGAAACTGGAGAGACCTTCGATCGTAACGCGTTCGCGTTAATCTGAGAGATACGGCCGATCGGCGGACAGGAAGAAAGACGTGATTCGGCGAGGATCGCGTGTCGCGTGTAGCGTGTCGCGTGTCGCGAGGCGAGAAACGGCTCAAGGCGCGGCAAATTAGATTTTCAGCGAGCAAGAGAAGCCTCGACGGCGACGACGGATAGACGGGCTTCGCGTTCGTATTACGACGCTATCCCCCCGACCCCTCGAGATCCGCTGCTGGGGCTGGACGCTCCCTCCGTCACTTTCTCTCTCTCTCTCTCTCTCTCTCTCTCTCTCTCTCTCTCTCTCTCTCTCTCTCTCTCTCT
>JAHMML010000051.1:1025354-1170284 GCA_020341155.1 Eciton burchellii | reverse complement strand
CTCTCTCTCTCTCTCTCTCTCTCTCTCTCTCTCTCTCTCTCTCTCTCTCTCTCTGAATCATTTCTGCGACGAGGGAAAGTCACCAGCGGATTGCCGGGGCGCGATCAATCTCTGCGCGATGACGCGTCCAATGACTCGCATCTTCTCTCGTTATCCCGTTGTACGTAAAATTATCCGCGTAATTACTCGAAGCGACTTCCGGTCGGTTACCGTCGCGCTGTGCGCCAAGGAGTGCATCTAGGGGTCTTGGATTCGAATTCGTCGAGAGCGAAATGACGCGAGCGCATGCGCGTTACGCGCCGGTCACGCCGCGATCTAGTAATGATTCCGCGCGCGAGTTTCCAGAGCGCAACGCCGCAAAGTAACAACTTGCGAAATGATCTTTACGCGGCTTCGACATCGTCGCGTTATAAATAACTCTCGGTGCTTGCTAGCAAACTGTGTTGCGACGAAAACTGAATTCGAACCGATGTCCGAAGCCTTGCTTCGATGCTCGATGTAGTCTCCCGCGTTGATCCGCTAAGATCGTTAAAAGTCACAGCTTCGCTGCGGAAGAGAATCTTGATAAAGTGCTTTTAACGTTTGCCCGCGCTTTCTTCGACTCGCGCAGCGATCGCGCGAACCGACATGGGTGACGGCGAGACGGAAGAGCTTCTTCAGGCTGGCAATTCAGTGAACGTTTCCTCGCTCGCAGCGCAGCAGGGAAAAGTTGGACAGAAAAGGACTCGGAACGTTCCGCGGCAAGCCAATTTCCATGTCGCGTCGAGAGCGAGCTTGCATCGCGCGAGGACGCGCGTCTCGTCGCGACCACGTGGGGCATCGCAACCCCCCGCGGTGGATGGGGGGGGGGGATGCGCGATTACGAGGCGATCGAGGCGCGCACGTACGGCGCGGCAATATTCGAGCGTGGCAATCTCGATGAATTATAGGCGCGAGCTCGGGGGGTGCTCAAACATTCACGCCTTAATGGAATATGTTTTGCTCGGAGCGCGGAGCGCTTCCGGCCGGCCCGGTTGAGGCCGAGCGACGGCGTGTGCCAAATAATTCGCGCATGCGCGCAAGCGAGCGAGCGAGCGAGCGAGTGAGCGCACACTCGGGCGTCTTAAAGTTTTATTACGGCAATAAAGCGAAGCCCCTCGCGGAGAGCGGAAAAATAAGACAGCGAACGCGCGCTACGGTAAAAAGTACCGCTGCTGGATGCTGCGGGATGTCGCGTAAGATCGCGCGAGTTCTCTTACGGGATACATCAAGAAAGAGGGTGGAAAAGTGCGCTCGCACGAGCGACTACGCCCGGACAAACTCGAGCGATTTAGATACGCGCCGCGACGAGGAGGAGAACGTCTCCTGCACCGCAGAAAAAACGTGGAAACGCGGAAACTCGCGTGCAAACGTCGCCATCTCGCCATGTTTAAACGCGCTCGAGATGTCGTCGAGGATTAATAAATAAAAGTAAAAACGACGGAATGACGATGTAAATACGTAAAAGAGCAATGGATTACGCGTTATTCATTTCCCGACTCTCTCTCTCTCTCTCTCTCTCGCTTTCGGATTGTTTCCCCTGTTGATGTTTTAGTAAATCTTGTAAACAGCGAGCATGAAAGTATCGCTCGGTTATACCAAGCGTGTACGATGAAACCGCAACGCGCGACGGAATAACAATTTCGTCGCCGAAAGGGAAAGAGAGAGATACAAAGAGAGGATGGTGCGATAAGTTACAAATGAAACGGGAACAAAGCGTGGAAAGCGGTCGTTCAATTCGAGAGTCTTACCGTGACACAGCGCGCTGCAGCTATGTCTTTTCTCTCTCTCTCTCTCTCTCTCTCTCTCTCTCTCTCTCTCTCTCTCTCTCGCTCTTTCTTTCCTTCCATGTAGGTCCGTGTCGGAAAATATTGGAAATATTAGCATATCGCGTGCGCTTTCACCGAGGTTATCAGAGATAGTCGCGTGCGGGTTAAAGCCTGAAGCGGATATCAAGGCGCAATTTTCGTGCGGCATTTCGGTAGCCACGGAGCGAAGCGCGCGCTGAAGAAATCTTCAGGAGCTGCTAAAACCCGCGATCAGAGGGTCATCGATCCCTTTGCGATCGCGAAGGATCGTCTCGGAAAATTCCTCGCGCTCGTGAGTCGTCGTCGTCGTCGTCGTCGTCGTCGTCGTCGTCGTCGTCGTCGTCGTCGTCGTCTTCGTCTTCGTCTTCGTCTTCGCGTTCGCGCTCGGCCGCTCGAATTTCCGCAGCGTAAGACTTGAACGCGGGCGCGGATAATATTCGGGCAGGATCGGATTGCGGCGTTCTCGGCGAAAGAAGGGAACTTGCTGGCAAACGGGGCATCGCGAAAGACCCCGAAGCCGAGAGGGAAGACGAGTGCTGAATCGCGCCGCCATTACGCGCCGCGAGACGCGTTATCGCGTTCGCATAAATATCACAGCGCTGTTCCCGCGCACTCATTTTCTCCCTTAATTATCAACGCTCTCACGCTCTCCTCTGCTGCTCGTCCGCGTCGCCGCGCGCGGTTCTCTCTTTCTCACGAGAGAGGCCGAACAGAAGCGCCTCCTCCTCGCCGAGGCAATTTTCTTTTCAAGGGTAAAATAAGGGCGTGCGATGCCGAAGGCATCGAGAGCGACGATCGTTCATCTTCAAGTTCGCGAGTTAATTCGCAGGTTTATTCCGAGAGAGAGAGAGAGAGAGAGAGAGAGAGAGAGAGAGAGAGAGGGAGGGAGAAATGGGGAGAAAGCAGATCTCGAAATGAATTCTCGACAAGTCGGAAACTCGGTCGCGCAGGGTTGCAAAAATGGCAATCGGCCGTTATCGGAATCGGGGGATGGGGCTGCTTCGAGCCGCTCGGAAAGTTCGAGCAAACTTGCTCGATTACACCCATCGCCAACTTGATACATGTACATGCCGAAGAAGCGCGCGAGCGCGCGCGCGGCAACACCGTAGGACGGGGAAGGGGGAAGGGCGACCACGTGCGCGGGCGCCAATGCCGACTGGATGCACGTGAAAAAGGTTGAGTAACCTGGACGAAAGTTAAATATTTGAAACAGCAAACAGGTTTCTTTTATCGCTCGCGTTCGAAATGGTTCGACGAAATGGTCGGCCTCGCCGGTTCGCGCCGATCGCGCCGATTCAGCGCGCGTTTGCTCAACGGCGGCTTCAATTCTACGGAGGAACAACGAGAAAGACAATTCGACGAATCGATCGGTCGGTCTTGAAATAAACTCGAGATATCCGCTTGAGAATCGATGAATAGGAAAATGCGCGAAAATGCACGAGCATCGACAACAGGCTCGTTTCATTTCCTGCGTACGAATATAACGACGTGAAAGGTGTCGCGAGAAAATAGCAATCGATGCGAATCGATTTTGTGACCGTGGAAAGAAACCGTCGCGACGAAATATCACAGTTATTTTCGAAACATGTACGAAACATCCGCCGGTGCATCGTAAAGCGATCTCGAGCGCTGGTCCCGAAAAAGCCTTCCGGCCTTTCCTCAAGATCAGTGGCTCTGCAGCGAGATGATGACGCAACGACGAGAGGAAATTCAGCATACTCTACGCTGTCTTGTATTCGCGCGTATTGCAGATCGATTCCGGCATCGAATGAGAAATGAAAGGACAAAAATGCGAGAACACGTCGGGCGAGTTCGCTGGCTGCCGTGACGGCATGCGAGACTCATCGCGCGGATTCAAATCCCGGAAACTGGTCTACCGGGGACCATCGCACGGAGCACGGAAGAGCAAAGAGACAACCATCTGCATCATCTTGTCGCATCGGCGGGAGACTGCTGGTAGCTCTCAAAGTCGAGCCAAAGTCGAGCCGTACCTTGTCAGCCACGAGTCGCGCGACCAGGGCCTCCTTCAGCGGTCCCAGCCAGTGATGGGCCCCGACGAAACGCTTGTTCAGCAGTTTCGTGTGCGGGGCTGCCTGGGCATAGACCGCCTCCAGCTCGAGCACCACCATATCTTCGCCCCTATCCTCCTCCTCCTCCTCCTCCTCCTCTGCCCTGCTCTGTCAGAGATGGCGATGGCTAGCCGGTCGCGGTGGACAAGATCGCGACCTCGCGATGCACCGACATTTATTATCACGCACTCGCGACACTGCTACTCGCAACCCTCTTGTTGCTCCTTGTCGTGCACATGCGGTGCACGATCGCACGGTTGGTCGCACGTGGAGAGGCGCACCCGCTCTCGCCGCGGACACGTACCGTCAAGCGTCCCCCCCTCGCATCGTCTACGTCCCTCTCCTCGTTGGAGGAGCACCCGAGCGATCTCCACGCACACCCCTTTGCTAAATGGCACTCCTGCTGCTGCTGCTGCTGCTGCTGCTATCGCTGCTCGTCATGCTCCCGAGATTCCAGCTTTTGCGTGCGCGGCTTCACGGATCGCGCTCTTTCTCGGAAGAGGAAAGACTACGTTCCTCGAGCGATGGTACCGCGCGGGATTCCGATTCATCGGCAGGACGAGGGCCTTGGAGAACAAGGGGGGAACAAGTCCGATGCACCGTGCACACTCGCGACGACTTTCTCGCGACGGCTTTCTCGATTCTCGGACGAGGAAAGACGAGAAACAATGCGACGACGAATAATCCCGAACGAGACACGAATCGACGAATCCTCTTTTCCTTTCCCGCGCGCGCGCGCGCGCGCGCTTCTTCGTTCAACGCAACACCGAGAGAGAACACGAGAAGCAACGAGAAGCAACAGCGGAGACGAGAGAGATCTCTCTTATCCCGTCGCGCGAATCACTACTGCGCGACCGCACCGGCGATATCAGCCGGTCGGCCGAGGGGGCACGCGGGGACGGCAGGGGAAAGAGAAAGAGCCGACGACGACACGGCGCGCGGAGCAATGGTCGAAGCCGGCGCGCGTCCACAACGGCCACCGCGTGGAAAGGCAGTTGAGAACTGACTGCCGCCTCCTCTCTCGAAGCGAGCCTGCCTCCTCGCTCCCATGGCTCGAGCTTTGAGTGACGCGAGGCGACGCGACGCGACGCGCGGCCGGTGTGACGCGTACATCTCTCTTCCTCTCTTCCTCCGTCTCTGTCCGTTCTCTTTCGCTCCGCTCTGTTTCCCTCGCTCCTTCTCTATCCTCCTCTCCGCCCCACTCAACGCATCGTACTCGCTCCCTCTCTCTCTCTCACTCTCTCGCGGCTCGCTGCTCTCCTTTTCTCCCTCTCTCGCGTCTTCACGTCTCCGTCACGCGCGCACTCTTTGACCGTCGCGTCTCGTCTCTCCTATCCCCTCCCCCACTGCCGCACCAACCGTGTCTCGGCCACCTGTCCCCCTTTCGACGGCTCCACTCTCCCCCACCCCACCGCGCCGCCACGCTGCTGCGCGGCGCACATGCATCACGTCGCGTGTGTACACTCGGGGATATGGATACGCGTGTGCGCGCCGCACCGGGGCTCTATTCGTCGTCGCAGGACTCGCCGGAGAACACGGACCTGTCGCCCTCAGCTTCTTCATTCTTCGTGCTCGTCGCCCCCTGCACCCCTCGTCGCTCGCGACAAAGCCCGGAGCTTCCATAATGCTCGCTCGTCGTCGCCAGCGGGAGGAGACGCTTAAGGATCTCGATGAGAGAGGGGGGGGGGGGAGGTCGCTCGACCGGTCGGTCCTCTGCTCGCGTGAGGAGCGTTTCCAGAATTTCGCTAAAATCCTAGATACTCGGAGCAAACCTCGATCAAAGGAATCACGTATCACGTATCACGAGCGACGGTAAACCGTCTAGCGTTTTATCCTCTCAGCGTTTTAGCCTCGTGCCAAAGTGTTTTGGCTAGCTTCTCGGATGGATAACACTCGGCGCGAGACGACTCTCGATTCTCCGTCATTTCCCGAACATCTGCCTCTCGTTAAAACCGTTCCTATTATGGACGGATGCCTCGATATTTAATAATCGGAATCCTCGCGACGAGAGATACAGATACATCTCATCGTATCTCCGGTTGTCCTCGCACCGGATTACCGAATTAAAGCTGAGAATCCAAATTCACCCCATTTTTTAATATCTCGCACAGATCGCACTTGCGGACGGACGGACGCTCGCGCGGCGGCTATCCTTTTCCCCCGTTGGGGGTGCGGCGTATCCCCTGCTTGGTGCCCGCCAAAGTGGTTTCGAGCATCATCCCCGGCGGGGAGCAGGGAGGCGAGGCGACGACACTCGCCTCGGCTACCTGCACTCGCGTCGAGGGTGAGACAAAGGGGCGCGCGCCCCCCAGAGGTGCATTCAAAAGAAGACGACCCTACTTCTCGCGAAGAACCCCCCCCCCTCCCCTCCCCGGCCGGATAGAAGCCCGTAATGGCGGCGGCGGCGGCGGCGGCGGCGGCGGCGAACGGTCCGTGCCAAGAATCGGTAATTCTCGTCGTAGGTGAAGACGGTAACGAGCATCGCGACGCGAATCCGGTGAAAGGCTCGCGATCGATCGCAAGTATCGTCCGTGTCTCTCATCATTGCGCCCTGCTCGTCGAGTTTCTCCCCCTTACCCCCTTTCAGCATCTCCTTTCTTCGGTCGTCGACGATCAACGATTATTATCGCGCTCGCGGAGAGAATCGCGATGCGATTCATTCGATGATTGATCGGTGGATCGCGGAGTTGGTCCCAGGATGATAACCGATTTCGAAATTTCTTTTTCGAATCCGTTTGAACGGCAAATGCCACTCTCGATGATCTCTGAAGGACGCGACGATGCATCGATCGCGGTGGATCCTCGGCGAGAAGAGACAATAACGCGCGATGTATTTCCCTCTGGTTCTTCTTCCCGCCGCCTCTCGTCGTCGATACGTCGCGTCGATACATCTTGTCGCCGGCTGCATCCGATGGTCCATTGTCTCCCGAGGAATCCTCCCTTTTTCCTCGTACGTCCCGCACGACCACAAATACCCGCGATCATGTGTACCATTCGCGGGGTGGAGGACGCGGACGCGAGCGAGCAAAAGCGGCGTCTTTAAAGGGGAAAGATGATGCTCGCGGGTGATGGATGGAGAAATTCAAGTCAAAGAAAAAGGAAAGGAAAATGAGAGAGAGAACAAAACCGAAACGATGACGAGGAGAGCAGGATTGAAAGATGCAGTGCGACAGCGAGATAACGATCTCTCGACTCTCCGAAAGCTCGTAGAAACGTCATGGCGACACATTTTTCCAGAACAAGCTCGGCTCTTCCGTCTTAATGGCGAATAATAATATGGCGCAGCGGCGAGAAATTCCACAAGTTTCTCTCCCAATCCCCCCGCGCGCCCCTCCGGCCTCCCTCTTCCTGTTTCCAATTTCCCGGTTTCCCGGCCGACAACTCGGAGCATCATCGGCGGCGGTCGACGAGAATCGAGCGGAGCATCGAGAGAATGGAGAGAATCGAGCGTGATGAAGCGCGATGAGAGGGAGAGGGAGAGAGAGAGAGAGAGAGAGAGAGAGAGAGAGAGAGAGAGAGACAAGTCGCGCTCGCGACTTTTCTACACCGCGTTACCGATTACACCACCGATACACGCGTGAAAGCGCGCTGACACGCGACGCGAGTCGGGGTGCGGCTGACTAGCCAGTGGTCGATGAGCGGACTAGGGAATCGCGTGACGCGTGATTGGCCGATTTCCGCGCGACCTCGATCGCGGCGCAAGAGACGCGACTCGCTCGATCAACGATCCCCCAGCCGGGAGGGACGATGGTTGAGAACCACCGCATTCCGAGGGATGGATGAACATGCTAGTTTGCGTGTTACGTAGCGAGGCTTGTTCTTTGTTCCTCTCGAGTGTCCTCCCTCCACTCGCTCGCAACCCTCGCGTGAGCCGCTGCCGCCGTCGCCGCCGCCACCCTATCTTTCACCGTTACGCCGGCGGAGACCCTCCTCTTTTATTATAATAAAAAATTTCCACGCGAGCGCGGCTCGCCCGGTATAAATATGCTCGCGACGTGGCGCGACTCGGAGTGCCCGACCGCATCCACCTATCCACTTTATCAGCCGCCTCTCGGTTTTACCTGCACTCAAGTTACCTGCACGATAAAAGTCCTACTAGCTGGAACGCAACGGGAGTTTTAATCGCGCTTTAAACAAAACAGGAGAAAAGAGATGGACGACCGATATTCGCCCTCTTCGCTCTCTTCTGCTCGCCTTGGTCGACGAGAGACGCGTTGACGCGTCGAGGAGCATGCATGCCGCAAATTTCATCCGAGAGTTTGCGCGTACGTACTCGTACGTACTCGTTCTCGCCGTTCTGATTTCAACGATCCAACGAAAAGGGAAAGCAACGCCACTTCGGTCACGATTTTCCGTCTCGTCGCTCCGGAGGGTCGCGACCCGATGCGACCTCCCCGTTTCCAGCAGCCTAGAATCGGACGCGGCTTCTAATTAGAATCCAGCCGCGGCTGGATCACGCATACGCTTCGCGTTCTCTCGAGACCGAGAGCCGTTCTCTCGGTTTCATTAATATCCCGCGCGCACCGGGCGACGTCCGGACGTGCGTGATAACGATAATGGAATCGCGTTATTATCGCGGCGACTCTCGTCGTCGACGCCCGCGGCGGAGATCCGTTCGAGGGCGGCGATTAACGACAAGGAGCAAGCGAGCCCAATTCAATCCTGATTCCATCTTGTCGCTGCTGCGTGTCGATGCGTGTCGGTGTGCGCGAGAGAGCAAGCGAAACGTTGACGGTTGACAAAAATCGATCTCTCCCGCCGTCCGTTTCGAGATTCGCCCGGCGGGATGAGTCAGCGATCGATTTTCCGCGCGTGAAAGGCCCGCGGCTGTGATAAATTTCAATAAATTCGTTCGGCGGCCTTGACCTTTGGCGATCCGTTCCGTTCGGCATCGAGAAGTCGCCGCGACGACTCGGACAACTTTCCGCGTTCGATGCAAGCGTGCATGCGCGCGCCTCGCGCATTTTCCGACATCCGCTTCATCGGCCTCGCGACAAGCCGACTCGCCGACTCGCGGACTCGCGGACTCGCGGAACGTGAAATATATTGTCGATCGAGTGTTATCGCGCGGCGGATCGACTACGCTCGATGACGCTCGATGACGCTCGATGACGCTCGGAAAGAGGAAATGTCGCGAAACGAGCGCCCACCGCCGCACCTTCGCGAGAGTGAAAAATAACGAGGTAAGACCGACCCGTATACGCGCGCCAATGTTGTGCGCGGCTAAAATAGCATACATCCAAGCAACATCCAAGCTGGTTTCCACGATATCCCCTCCCCCYCCCCCGCCCCGCCCCACTGCCTGCGCTCGAGAGCACAGAGCGGCTCGATATAGTCGACAAAGACCGTCATGATAAAGCCTCTCCGCGCTCTCCCGCTTCATTATTTATAGGAGAGAGCTCGGGCAAGGATGGAAAATATTTTATATACCGCTTGCTGATGTTGCTCTCCTTACTTTCTCGAGGCTCGACCGATGACCGGAGAGCGCGCCGGCATAAAAGTTTCACGTTTAATCCCCGCCAACGTCCGAGAATCCTTTCCGATCCCGAAACGCGCCAATTTTCGCGAAAAAACTAGCTAGTTTTCCGTCTCGGCAGCAGCAGCAGCTAGCTCGCGGGATGACTAGCTAGTTCCGGATATGTATTGAGAAATGCTGACGCGTGTAGCAGCCAAAGCACCGACAATTGACCTCTGCGATCGACGAGCGAGGGCAACGCTGTTCAGCGAGGAAGCCGATTTTCGGCAGCCGTCTTCGCGGCAGCGCGTTTGCGTCAGAGCTTGACGCACCCAGCGTGAAAAACATGACGGGAGGGAAAGGAAGCGGCAGCGGCGGCTTTGCCGTAGTCACAGTCAAGGTACGACCGGTTACACCGGTTACGTAAGGACGCCAAAAATATCGGCCGAGTGAGTGACAAGCACTTGGCCTATTCGGCCTATTCCTTGTCGGACGATTTGAGAGGCGATCGTTCGCGAACGCGGCGGTTCTTATCAAAGTCGAAGAATGCGCGAAACGGGGACCAGCACAGTTGGCCTTTCTCTCGGATTGGATTCGTCCTTGTCGTCATTTTCAAGTATCGCAGGAGGCCTCGCTTCGCCTCGCCCCTACGTTTACGCTCGAGAGCTCGTGAAATCAAAACCTAGAGTCATGTTGAAAAGATTCTCTCTCTCTCTCTCTCTCGTTGTCTTTCTCGCTTCCGAAAGTCATCTAGGTGCGATCGGACATGAAACATGTCCCCATTGCGGGTATGCAAATATTTCGCGCGGTGCGCGCGATTCATCCGAAACGCTCGACGCTCCAAGAACGACTAAAGCGAAATCCAATTGCGACGGGATGTCGTTCACGTCCGACTGTCCGACTGTCAATCGCCGCGGTCGAGTTGGCGTTGGTCCCGCCAAAAGGAAACCGAAGATCCGTTCTCCGCTCTCGGAGTCGCGGAGCGACGTTCGAACCACTCTTGGTCGATTATCGTATCCTCGATTATAGCGGAGAAGCTCACGGAATTACGTGTCGTGGATATCAGCTCGGCGATATCCGCCAACCGATACGTACTTCGGATTACGCGCGTACACCCTTTGACACCCCGCGACGAATTAAAACGAATCGAAACATGTGAAAGCGAGGATCGGAAGGATCGATTCGCGAGGACGACGAGCAAAGATCGTCGAGTAGACGTATAAAGTAATCCGAGCGAGGAACGTAAGAAGAAGCAGGTCACCTGGCAAATTCACGGCGTGATCGACGATCCCGTGGATGGAGCGGCCGGATATTCGACGTTCCTCGAGATAGAATCTTCCTGATAGAACCGGCGAGACGCGAGATGCGTAACGCGCGTAAACGCCGAGAAACGCGATTCGGTTCGCCCTGCAGATTGCAGCCTTCGGGCGATGATACAGATTTTCATCGGAAGGAAGAGTCATTGCACTTTATGCTGAATGGGCATCGAGTCAACAACCCGTTGTCCCTCTCCCTCCCTCCCTCCCTTCCCCCTTCTCTCTCGCTCGCTCTCTCTCTCTCTCTCTCTCTCTCTCTCTCTCTCTTTTCCTACCGTCCGCGTACGTGTTTACACACCTCTGCGAGCCACCTACTACTCCTCTCCCGCAGGGAGGAAGAGGGAAAACGCGGTGGGACGGGACGGGGTGGAAAAGAGAGAGGAAAAGTAGGAGATCGGGGCTGAGGGGGAAGGGCAGGACGGGGCGGGCGAGGTCTGGGAATCGCTTCATGCATCGGGGAGCACGAGCGCTCGCGTAATAACGCGATCGGAGGGCGAGCGAGCGAGCGAGCGCTTTTCGTGCACCGAACACGCGCTCGCTCCTTCTCGTCTCGTCGAGCAGCGGAGCAACCACCAGGTACTCTAGCCGAGAGCTAGAGAGAGAGAGAGAGAGAACGGAGCGTGGCGCGTCGCTGCTCGTGAAAACGCGTGCACGCAACTTATCCTCTCCCCCCGCGAACACGCGTCCTATTTTTGTAAACGCGCGATGCGCGACGAGCGGGAGGAGGAAGAGAGAATCTTTACGCGTCGGTGAAGCAAGGGGCTCGAAGGTCGATCTTTTTCTTCATCGGTCGGGAAGCATCGGCAATTAGCTCACGTACACGTGTCTCGTCGCTTCGCGCTACACCGGAAGGAATATAAATAATTGCGCGGATGCTCCTTCTCAGAGCAGTCCGTGTTTCGCGACCGTCTTCTTGGATCTTCCCTTCGCTTTGTTCCAACTTGTTGCAACTCGCGAGCGACCAGAGCGTACAGTCGCGCGCAGAAGAATGAGTCTGTGCTCTAGAGCTTTAGAGCTTTAGAGCTCTGAACGGATATCCGAGTAGAGCCTGCGTTGTCGAGTAGAATTAATACCAAGTGTCGCCTCTATTCGTTGCCGGACATCTTGCTCGACGACGACGACGACGACGAGTCTGCGCTTTGCGTTTTGCAGAGCAAAACCGAGCCACGTGAGCTGCCGGGAGGAAAGTTGAAATATTCGCGAGGACCGACAGCGGTATTCGCTCGATATCTCGAGTTGCCGTGAAACATCGTCGCTCGCGGTGAACTGAAGCTAATACGTGACAACTTAATAAACTTGGACGGATTATTTATAATTGCCGGGGAATAGCAACAGCGTTTAATGTAATTTAATTCGATGTGACGACTGCTCGTCGAGTACTACATAATCTGGCAGTGGTGCGGAAAATCATTACAATGCATATATCCCGTTACAGAATATTTTATTACATAACGCGCGCGCGAGAGGGAAAGAGAGCGTGTGTGTATTCTGGATACGATACATCAATGTGCACTTTATTATTATTATTATTATTATTATTATTGCTACGCACGTGTCCGGTTTTGCTCGATATTCCCAACGTATTATACATTATGTACATATATATATATATATATATATATATCTCACGAGTATTATTCAAACGCGTCTATAAATAAGCAACAACATAATTAACGATACGCGGATGCGCCCGGCCGCGCTCGCATACCGAACGAAATGCAAGAACGCCCGATGGCAGTCGATGTACGAGCGCTGTTCTATTTTCTGAATAGATACTCCAAGCAGTCACGTCGAAAAGCTGTCGCTCGATGATTTATACGTTCGTTCTGCCGCGATCCTCGCAGTTCTCTCCTTTAAAAGTCGCGTACGGATCGCCCATTATTATCGATGCAGAGGCCGTGCTTCTCACGTGGTTCGATGGAAAAGGAACGCGCCCCCACGAGAGAACGAGCTCGATCAAGGTCGTGTGGTTGATGGCCGAAATACGGAAGGAGACTACTTCCGCTAGTCGAAATGTCACGTTGGACATGATATTTCGAAATAGAGAGGGAGAAGCGCGATACTTTTTGTCACTTTTGTCACCTAATGACACGACATTTCTGCCAAGCTGATTTATCGGCGACGAGGTCGCCGTGCGGCAGAGAATCAAGGCGAGACGAAGCCAAACGGAGAACAAACGGCAGCGTCACGTGTTGTTTCCTTCAGCTTGACTATACTCGACAATGCTAACGTTAATCGCGCATCATTTGCGATTAAGCTCTGGAAAACGACACGGAAGCAACTACGATGGGAGAATCCTCGCGTTAGAGCGTTCAGCGTTCCTCGAATAAGAGACGAGTGAGCGAGCCGATTAGACCTCTCGACGATGATGATAACGGCATTTCGATTCCGAGAACTGCTTCGTACGGATCCGCGTCCATGTTTCCAGTGGGATCAAACATGCGACCGATGACGCGGAACCATGGAGCGCAAGCTTCTCTCGGAAGAGAAGAGGCTCGGAAAATGAAGGACGAAACTGGACGAAAAGAAGAAATTGGAGGCGATGACCAACTAGGCGAGGCAAACCGGGAGTTCGCGTCGAATAATACGCTGCTAACTGGGATAATGCGCTAATCTCGGGACTAATCTCGCCGTAATCGCCGCGTTACGACGATGGAATAATGGCATTGTAACTGTTTTTTACAAGTCCGCTCTCCGGACTTGTAAAATAACATCTTTCAACGTCCGGGAAAGTTTGCCCGCCCGTCCCCCGCAAGCGAGGCTAGATTAGAATATTTTGCTTTTCAATTCCGCGCCCACGCAAAATTCATGTAATTAATATCAGACATCATAACGGACATCAGAAGATACAACGGTGAAAGGATCGATCCCTGTTTCTCTCCCGTAATCGACAAGCGTCGTTGAATGTACGAGCAAAATCTTTCGCGTGTTCAGCACTCGTGCTGATTGAGCTAGAATCTGGTAATAAAATTGCCAAGATGATATATCGCTAATCGGGATCCACCCTCTGCTGAAGGAAAGAATCTACGTACCGTGCTACGCTATCGACGAGCGCGATATAACGAGAGATTCTCGCGCTTAAGCGTTTAAAAGCCTGATTTTACCTTCCGTGTAAACTAATCGCGCATAATCCGCATAATCCGCATAATCGGGCGCGGACAAGGCCCGATTATCTTACGAATCGCATTTATTTAGACCGATAAATGCTCAATTATCAAGTTCAAGTTAGTTTTTCTCGGTATACAAATTGCAAACAATATTTGCATGCGCAAATATCATCTGTGAGATGGAAAACCGGATGAAACGCAAGTTTCGTTGCAAAATCATTTTTCTTTCCCCCCCCCCCCCCCCCCCCCCCACCGATAAGCAGATTACTAATAAGCAGATGCTGTTAAGTAAACGCGACTTTTGCAACTCGGTATCTCGAATCGCCAATCGACAAGTGTCGTGACATGCACTTATATATATCGCAAGAGTAACGACGGACGTTACTTGGATCGGTCGCGACCGATACAGATGCAAGCTTCTTGCAAGCCCTTGATCCTCTCCGTCCCAATAATCTCACTTGGTCTACCTCGGCCACGATTTTAAACAAAAATTCATCACAAGTAACAGAGTGTATCGCAACGCGTACGTTCCAAGATGGAGCTTCTTAATCGAATACGAGACGGAGGACTCTTGGGACAGAGCAAGAAAAAGAGAGAGAAAGATAAAAAGTTCATCTTACCTGTACGTCAAAGTGCGTGGTGGTATCTTGTGGTTGCGGTGGACCTTGTTGTTGCTGTTGCTGCTGAGAGGGCGGAGGACCCTGCGGCGGTGGCGGTGCTTGCGCACCGAAAAGCTGCGCCGCCGCGTGCGAATGCGGATGCTGCAAGTGATGAGTCGGCGGTGCTTGATGATGCTGCAAATGATGAGGCGGTGCTGACGCGAACGCCGCCATAAAGTGCTCCTCGCTGCCGACATCGACACCGGGTTTCAAAAGCACGACGCTGCCAGCGCCAGCGCTCACAGCCAGCGTAGCAGCGGCATTTTTTTGGAATTCTTCCTCGCCTGGCGAAGGTTGACGACTGCCAGGCGTACGGCTTAAAAAAAAGAGAGATAAGAGAGATTAAAAGTCATAGTCAAAATGTTATTGCGAAACGTTATTGCGGTTACGCTCGGTATTTATGTAAAGAGATCGAGTCGTTCCTTCCCAAGCTTCCGAGAAATACGCGGGATACCGGAGGGGGGGATCGCTGGAAAGAAGCCCGCAGCAAGATTCATACGCGAGTATGAACGGTAATCTCATTTTCTATATAAAGAAACTGACGTGACTTTCCTAAGCAGCTGGAAACGGCGAGTAAATGTCAGGGACCTCTTTATGAATGACGTATGCGCGTGGCATGCTTCCTCGCTGGCTGATCGATTCAAAAATTCCGATTTCCAGCAAGTTTTCCTTGGACATTGGATTAATCCTTACGACAATTCATATGTTACACGCTTTTGATGTCTTTGATGTCTCGTCAAACTCTGTTTCATCGTACATGACTTTGGTTTAATGCGATTTTTTTTATTCTTTCGTGATATATAATAAAATTCATGAATGAAATATGATCGGTTTCTCGCTTAAATGCAGAGAGCATCTAGCTCATGGTTCTAGTTGACGATTCGGAATTTACTGAAATCTGTTACATAAGGATGCCAAATCTATTACGCGCGGGATTTCGTGTGTGTGCGATCGGTCGGTTGCATACCGCGTGCAATGATGCACCGTTTAACGTAACGCAATCACGAAACTGAAAGTTTAACGATCCGCGTTACACATCTCGTGAGAGAAGAGATCGTAATCGCTTGTAAACGCGATGCGATCGTCAGCGATGAATTAACGTCGCATTAACAATGCGAGGACGTACTTTTACCGTTTGCATCATTTTTATCATCGTCACGAAGCAAGATGACGACCGATAATCAGGAAACTATAATTCTTATAAGCTGAAGATAAACATTCTCGCGGCAGAAAAAAAACGAGTTATCGCAAAGCAATTAAAGATTTAACGTAATTTCGATTTCCCAATAACGCGAATCGAATCGTTACGAGTCCGATAGATATCGCAAGAATTAAATTACGATGCAATTGATTTTTCAAAGTAATTTCATTAATTTTATTCACGAAAAAAGAAAAAGAAAAAAATAAGAAAAGAAGATGAGAGCAATAAGCGGGTACATTCATCGAATCGCTCGTGGACGCGAACCATGCCGGTAGACACTGTCGGTAACGTCACTATCGACGTATTTCCTAACATGCGCCAACAGATGGCACAACAATGTCCAAGAGACAACCGCGGTCGGCTACCGCGAGAGAACAGAAAACGTGATGTCATCGGCCGTGTGTCCAGAGTATGCCCTTGACAGTTGGCACTATTACATTAACACGCTATGCTACTCGCTATACTATATAAAAAAAGAATCATTCATCGGATGGGGAAAAGAACAGGCCACCGAGTAGTCGTGTCAGTCATTCGAATACCGTCTACGCAACACGCATCATCTCTCTGTGACTCGTAATGTCGATGAATAGCCGAAGGAAAATGCGAGACGATATCTCGGACGTGATGTGATATCGATCGTAACTACTTACTTGAACCCCTTGTCATCATCCAGTCCATTTTGAGAGGCCAATCCGTTACCTTGTGGACCACTGTCATCCTTTGTATTGTCAAATGGACTAGCCGAACCTTTGTCTTTTTCTTTCTTGTCTGCATCAGTGTTCTGCATATAAAAATAATAAAAACAAAATGATAGCACGACAGATGTGTGTGTGTGTGTGTGTGTGTGTGTGCGCGTGCGTGTGTGCGTGTATGCAGAAAAATTAAAGATTCTCTTATCGTTCACTCACCAATCTCAAATTAACCATACGAGGTTCCAAGTCTTTCGGTGTAGTAGGACTTGTTCCAAGAACGTATTCAACCATCTTAACTCCCAAACCGCCGGTTTCGCTGAAATTAAAATGCATTGGCCATTCCATCGCAATGCTATTGAAATTCTTAATTAATATGTTGAAAAAAATTTGACAAATATCTTGTTAACATAAATTTATATTAATCATCGATAGCCAATCGTTAATCGATCATAAGACAACACAAGGCAACACAACTACTACTTGTCTCCTATCGAGCCTCGATAAAATCAATTTGAGAATTTAAGAAAAATATGCACAAAGTTATTCACTTGCGCTGAAGCTGAATGCAAGAAAGATTTCATTTTTAGCTTCTTATGATCCGATAGGGGCTATTAACCTGGCGACGTTGAGACAAAACAACGCCGCCTGTTACATCTCACTTTGGCATTTAGAATATACGATCAAAGATACGCATATATAGTAGTAAAAAAATTATGTAAACATAGCGAGATGTGGAATATACCAACCTGCCTCTCGGACTGAGTACCGTTCCGACTTCCGATGCTTGATGATAGCCGGTACCGACTCCTACGCGCCTACTCGTACCCATCGAAATCGGTTGTGACACTGCATGATCTGCAAAAGAGAGATGTAATGTTACATCGTGCACGTGCGTACGTGTGACATAACTTGCCGAGAGATAGGAGAGAGCTTGCGCGATTCGTATATTATCGATATCTCACATTATGAAATGAAACGTCGCCAAGCTTTTATCTCAATTGAATCGTAAAGAAAACTTCCAGCATGGATATAAAAGATTCATCTTTTTCGTAATGACGAGTTCACAACGCGACAAGTGTATATTCGCATCTATGAATCTCTCCAGACGTCGTACAAAGAATTAAAATACGTGTATTCGATGAGACGTGTTGTTCGACGACAACCGCCAGTCAAAGGATCAATAGATGCAAACGTACATAGACTTCTCTCTATGCGGGATCTGCGTTACCATAAAAGAATCTTCCAATCTATAGACTATGTCGCAGAATGATCATCCGAGTTTTATTTTGTTATATTTCATATAACTCATTCATGCCATCGTTACATAAAAAGAGAACTGGACGCCAAACGCATAGAAGGGGGGAGTGTATCTCCTTGATGAATCTCGTAAGCACGAATGTTGAAGAACTGCTTTTAGCTGCTTCTCGGAATGCATGCGTAATGGACAAGTTTAGAGAACGTAACCTGGACATAATCGTTCGAGACGTTAAGACACTTTGAGAAGGAGCTTCTCTAATGCCCGTTCGCGTCAAAGTATCCAAACGTATCTAGCTGCTGGGAAGCTCCATCGACGGAGCAAGAGACGCGGAGGGAATTTGTTCGATTCGTCGACAGTTGGGAACATTGAACATTGTCGAAACGCGATTCGCTCGTGCATATGAGGTCTTTTTTCCGCCCTTTCACTCGGCCCCACTACGACACAGATACGATGATGCATAATGGCTCGGATCGACGCGGACGGTCGGAGAACGGTCTGGATCGGTTGATCGGTCAGTCGATTGTTCGACTGTTCGATCGGTCATCGGGGTGCTCGACGACGGGGTGGATAGATACGACCCTGAGTACTGGGACGTTGCTCCCACTGCCGTCGCTGATGCCGGGCGTCTGTCGCCATGGCAACAGCCGCGTTGTACCCATCGTGGTATGACGCGCACACACAGCCGCCATCGCCACCACCACCGCCATCGCCACCACCGCCATCGCCACCACCACCACCACCACCACCACCACCATCACCACCACCACTACCAGAGCCGGTACACGCTGTTCTCGCGAGAAATCAGGTGTTTCGCGAACACCCCGTACGTAGCCGAGTGCACGGTCTCCAAGCTCCGACTCAATTCCGATGAGGTTTTCTCCGTAACCCCCCTCCCCCCACCCTTCCCCGAGTATCATTCCTTATTACTCTGTCAAGTGTTTATGATTTTTTCTTTATTTAACACCAGTTGTGCATGACTAATGCGTCGTGTCCAGACGTGTACATGTCTGATATTGAATGATGTTTACGTTTGCAAATTTATCGGTGATGATTTGAAAATTATACGTTTGTTTTTCTCCTTTCGATGAACCTCTAAGTAAGATCAGATGAATCGAGCCACGAGCAAAGAGTCGGAGGAAGATTAGCATTTGGCAAACATTTTCCAATTTTCTTTCGATTCTTTATTCGAAATTGTCTCGTCATCGATCGTGTCGAGAAAGTTTGGCACTGTTGGCACTCTGTTGACCAAAGTGAATCGAAGGCGGTGATGGCGGCAAGCGGATCGCGTACGTGTGTCTACACGTTGTCCTTTTAACACGGTATCAATCAATAAGCGCGTGCGACGTAAAATACGCGGTGCCGTTTCTCGTATCCCCCACCTGACACGCTTCCTTTGCATGTTTTCACGGTTACAGCGGCTCTTGCTCAAACCGCAGGCAGGCACGTTCTGCGATTGCTTCGCGATAACTTTTCTCCGAACATGTATTTTAACATGGACGTATCGTAAACGACTCTAGATTCATTCCACGTGACTTTTTCTATTCTTATCAGCGTAACGATCCTTCGTCGCCTGGTTGATCGTTGAATTCACCGAGCTATGTGACTCACGACGAGAACAAGTTCGACGGCAATTTCAAAGTGTCGCTCAAAATTAATGTTGCGGTACGATCGCGTCTCCAGTCTCCAATTAATAATATATCGCCTGCACGATCGCGGGACCGCGCGGGATGAGGATGCAGCCGGCACAACAGCTCGTGTATCCAAACGCGGAGGATTCCAAGCGCGAACGTTCCGAATCGGCTTATCCGCGAGCCTTGCAGGCTCATCCTCGTCCAACGGTTCTCGATGCTAGACCGCGTTAGAGTTTCATAGATGCGTCTCTCTTACTCCTGTCGCTTGCCATCGAGATAGACGACGGCGAGGACGTCCTACCTGACGTGCTCCATGTGGTGTCTCGCCACATGGTAGTCTGGTGGTCACCCAGGTGTAGCAGGGTCCCACCACCTTTGACACCCCCTTCGTCCTTGGAACCACCCTCGTCCATACTCCAGAGCTTTTTCGAGGGAGCGATCTGTAACACGAAAAAACGAATCGTAAGCTTTCCGCGAGAACACTCTTGCGAGACACGTGTCGCAACGAGAGGAAACGACCATTCACTGGTTGAAGGAAAAAAGAAAAGTTACAGAGTCGATGCGTAATGCGTAATTGCTCGTTCGACGTAACGTAACATCGACAAGGTTCCTCGCTTTTAACGAGACTTGCGATCGTAATCGTCCCACTGACCCACTGCGCGCTCGATCGAGAACACGCTGCGGATGCAAAGTCAAACATTCGCTCCGACATAGAAAAATTACCAGTCATGTGTGTATCGTCGATTGTACCCTGATCCACTCCAACGCGGAGACGTTAGCTAACTTTGATGACTCTTACGAGCGCGTCATCGAGCACGGATTGAAAGGTTCGCGTGAATATTGGAGTTCAAAGCGCGGCTAAAGGCGCGAGTCGTGACCCGGACTCTACGCACGACGCCACTGATCCCGACCTCGCCTAACTAGAGGTGAGTGACGTAACCTCCGCAGGGAGATCGGGGGGAAGGGAGAATATACAAGGAAAGTGCCCGCGGATCGCGTAGGATTCTAGAAGCGAATGCACTGAACGCACGACGGAGTTCAAAGTCACGATGCGTCACGCCAAGTCGGTCTCAGATCAATTCCTCCCGTCCCCGTCCCCGTCATTCTGTGAATTTCGCAACATCTCGACTTTTGACATCAAAAGCCCGCCGGATTTTAATGTTCGGATCTCGAGCATCTCGAGATTGCATCTGATGACGAATTTAACGATCCCTGCGACGATCGATCGTGCTTATGCTTGATCGTTGATTCAAGATTGGAAGGAAATTAACAAAACCGAACCCGAACAAGTTTTACGGACTTTGGAACCGGTTGGACATTCTAAAAGGAGAAAAATACCGTCCAAACGGGATAGGAATGGAACGACTCGTGCCAACGAGTTGGAAAACGAATCTCCTTTTCGGCCTTGTCATTGGGCAATTCTATTATATAAGCAGCGGATTTACGGACCCAAATCGCACCTGGCCAGCCATACAAGATGACGATTCCGATCATCATCAAAACAATCGTGACGAAAACTTTTATGAAAGTTCAAGCTTCCAGAAAACTGGATTTCATTGCTCGCTATCGACTTCCACTTTTGTAACGCGAATTAATTTTACGATCCGGAGGAATCCGATACTCGTCATTTTTACGAAACTCTTTTGCCTAAACCTCAATACATGATAATCAACGTCGGCTATGCCAATGTCGGCTAGACCGACAGCGATCGCTGTGCGTCAGAGGAAGACGGCAAGGTGGCAAAGCCGGAGGAAGAACATGATGGATCCGTCTAAAGGTTCGGTAAGGTAAGGGTAAGGGTGAAGCTCGGTCAGCCGGGGGCGATACGCCGTGAGTATCGACCGCGTCGCTGGTCGTCGGAGACGCTTTTGTACGTTAAGCGCGATTAGCGCGCGCGCGCGCGCGCGCGCGCTCGAGAGAGAGAGGAGGGAGGAGGGAAGCCGAAGAGGGAGGAAAAGCGCGGTCAACGGAAAGAGAGAGTACGAGAGATGGAAAAGAGAGCATAGGAAAAAGCAAAAGGCAAGGCGAAGAGCAAGCCAGACAAACAGTTTTGCGTGATACAATTGCGACGATTCGTATCTCGTGCAACGAGAAGAATGAGAGATGTCATTCTTAGGTAAAATGCGAAGCGAAAGAAGCGTTCGACGATCGCGAGAAATCCAAGATGGAAGAGGGAGAAGATGCGAGGCACGAGAAACGAAAGCACTCGCATTGTCAATCGAACGTCTGAGAAAGGCGAGGGGAGAGACAAGAAACAAAGAACAAATGGAGGAAGCACGTGCGAGTGAGGGCTCGCAGCATCAACCCCTCGTGTGTCACGTTGAGCTGCTCGTTGTGCAACGAACGGTCAACGAGGAGATGATCGCGTCCCATTGCAAGTGACCTCGCGAGAACAATCCGCGTTAAGCGGAGGCTTTGCGAAGGAGGGAGAAGGAGAGAGAGAGAGAGAGAGAGAGAGAGAGAGAGAGAGAGAAAGAGAGAGATAGTAGAGTTAATACGGACAATGCGATGACGCGTCTCCGACGTGAACGATCGGAGGGAGCTTATCCGTTGCTCTCGCAACTGGCTACGCGAGCGTATCGATGCGAGCGTGATATCGATCTCGTGAAAATGAAGCGACACCTTTGCAGTTCCATGCCGAGAACCCTCGGAAACAAACCGTGGAACAACGTTGGTTCGTCACGATCGAGATAAAGTGCGTTCGGAATTTGCACACGTTCGCACGCGCATTTGCTTCGTGTCAGTCTCTCTATAAAGGGAACAAGAACAACGCGGAAGAGATCGAGATTGGAACTTTGGGCTCGATCTGTCTCTCCAGTTTCCAATCACGGTGCTGGCCGCACATCGGTTGACGTCTCGCACATTTGATAAACACGATATTCCGCGCGCGATATTTTTGGAAGAAGGACTTTTGACGCAAGAGGAAAGCGTTTGGGATATCGCTCCTCTCTCGATTCGGCTCGAGTCAGTTGGCCATCGGACGACGACGATGCGCGTCCGAATCGTCCCACCTAAGTTGCTCCTCGTTCCCGGTTCCCCTCTTCAAGTTCGCACTCCCACGTTTTCTACGACGCGATGCGGCCTGGCGTGGACGTCGTTAAGCCGCCACGGGGCCAGCGACCCCTCTCTCCCTCTCACTCTCTCTCTCTCTCTCTCCCCCTCCCCCCAGGGCCCTCGGCCGCGGGTCACGGCCACTGTCCTCTAGTCTACCGCGGTGAATCGGTCGCACGACGCTAGAAGACGAGTCCCGCGCTCTATGGGTCAATACGCATGCACGCACGCGTCCAGGGCAATCGTCATCACCATCGTCGTTCTCGTGCGTGCGTAAACCCGCAGCGAGAATTACGTGCATCGGCACGTTACGCACGTCCGTGATGGTTATTAACGACGCGCTGTCGAATGGTTATCTCGTTTGTTTATTTTACCAATAATAAATCCTAAGGACGACACAGGAGCGGATTAACGAGTTAACTGCTACGATCTCACCCGAGTGAGATGGCGGAAAGACGATGCGCGAAGCACGCAAAGGTGTCCTCGTGAATGTGTATATGCGACAGGGAAAATAAGCCGGTTCCGATCAGATCATTCGAAAGCGCGCCAAAGGGCGAAATGTCGCCCGGCGATCAGCGGAAAACATTCCATGTGCGTCGAATACGCGCCGATAATGAGCACGCGATTCGTCCTCTGCCGCTGCCGAACTTCAAAACTTCAAACTCGACACAACCGACTATCGATTCCCGATATTGTTACGCATAAAGTTCAGTGACACGCGTCCACGTCACGATAGACGAACCTTTTCGCGCGATCATATACGCGGAAATTCGTCGCGCGCGTGTCATAGCTTTGGAAAAATTTCCAATTATCGATTCCAATTCCTAGTTTTATTCCTAGCTTTAAAATTTTGAAGTCTGTTAATTATCATCACGTGACACCAAACGGAGAATACCGTTTTATCGGAAAGCTTACTTCGTCTCGTTCGAGAGCATTTAAGAAGCCATTGGATTTTCTATTTAGGAATGCTCTTTTGTCTTTGACAAAACTGTAAATGCGAGCGTTGAGCAGATAAAAACGGAGAAACTTCGTTTAAGGCGCTTCGCGTTAATGACCAAAATCGATATACACGATGCATGTAATGACTCAGATTTCCGTCGATTCGCCGCGCTAGATGAGACAGGAAGGAAACGATTATGTGGTGAGAGACTAACATAATCGGAGAGTAATAATGATCTTGTGTAACTTTTATCACGCGTAAGCTTCTCTCTTCGCGCGCAACGTAACAGCTGACTACGTAACTGTCAGCAGCGGTCGTCGTAATGCAATCAACTACGTCAGAAAGAAAGTACGAGCCACTTCTCGCCGTTTGTTTTCACCTCGCTTCGCGATGATAATCGGACTCCTTTTCCCTTTCCTTTTTTTTTGTTTTTGGTTTTTTGTTTTTCTTTCTCTTTTTATTCCATGATAAATATGTGAATTCAATATGCGAATATTGAAGCTGGGATATCGGAAATATCCGAAACATTGAGAAAGTTCCCAAAGAGAGGGAGGGAGAGAGAGAGAGAGAGAGAGAGAGAGAGAGAGAGAGAGAAAGAGAGAGAGAACAAGCAAATCCATCTTAGCCGTGTGAGAAATTGTGCCACGCATTTAGAAAACGCAAGCTTAAAGCTAGAATTATTTCATCGCTATATGTTCGCATTTTCACACACGCGCACACGCACACACACGTGGCTATTTTCGATGTCTATTCGCAGACTGTTTTATAAGTCACGATTTAAACTCGTTGCTTTCTCTATGCTCTTGTCTGTTCCCATCTACTTGTACATCCTTTAAGGATCGATTGTTGCGAACAAACGAGTTCTCAAGAAAAATATTTTCGTTCGTACAAGAGATGCGAGTATTATGCGAGTGACCTTGTTCATTTATAAGCTGAAGATCTTTTGAAGGTCTTATGCTTTGTGTAATCGGACATACATCCGTACGATAATTGAAAGAGTTTTATCTGATTGCAGGATAATAAGGAACCGTTAATTCGAGATAGAAAATCTCCGTTAAACGAATAGAAAGCATGACAAGTATATCTGAATTCCTACTGATAATTGTTGACAGCGTAAGATTAGTTTCAAAATTCAAAAGGAAACGGAAACATGATCAGGTAACGTTCAGGAACGGTTCTGACCAGTGTTGATCTTTTCCATCAAGGCGATCAAGACGAAATTTTTTAGCGACCCAAAGGAATAAGAGATTCGATTGATGGAAATGGAAATCACAAATAACTGAGAAAATAAACGTTATAACGAACCAGCAGATATAATATACTAATTCATAAAATTCATAAACCAAGCACGTGCTCGTTTCGAAGTACGAAAAGACAAAAAGCAAAATGTTGCTATATTTCCTATCGCTTTGTGCTATAAAACTTTACTTGAAAAAGCTTTACTTTGCAAATATCTCTATATTCCTCGCACATTGATGGCAAAGGATTTATGCGCTAATTATGCAGTAATTACAGATTATTATTACTATATTATTAATATAATTATACAACGCAACGGTCGTATATAATATAGTAATGATCGTTAATAACAGTATTATTAATACAGCAGGACCCGTTAATAATTATTATTTATCATTTATAATCAAATACAAAATAATTGCGACAAATGTTAACCGCGATTCGTGATCCTTTGCTTAGAAAGCCAAATTAATTTCAAACACGAGTTTCACGTGCAAACAAGCATACCGAATATTTCGCGAGATAAAGCGGATGTATTTTGAGATCAATATTTTGAAATTAAAGTTGTATTTTCAGTAAAAATGCAAATCACGTAGTTTCATTGATAAAATTTTCGTAAATGCCAGCAGAAATGCTCGCTATACAAGTAGCGAGACACGATGCCGCGATATTCTTGCAATGCTCGTCAATAGATCTCGACGAGGGTTAAATCGCAATAAACGTGAGGCTGCAACGTCATGTTTTACTCTAGGCAAATTTTTGCCGATGTTTCGAAGCAAAACAACATTAACTCGCCTCGCTAAAACGTATACACGACACATGCACAAACATGTTGTGAACACGTTGCATAGTCCTCATTTAAAATCGCCAATATCGCCAAAGTTTAGCAATTAAATGAGCTTTCCTTCACTCCAGTAACCGATTTTTCATTAATGAAGCGACTAATCGATACCATGTATGCATTAACGACGCATGTCTATGAATAACAAAATGAGACGATCATCGTGAGCTTTCATCGTCAAGATGGAGCGTTGATTCGTTACGGATAAAGTAACGAAGGAGAAACGGAGACACGTGACAAAAAATGCGAATAAAAGAACGCACCTATAGTCGCGGACAAAAAAAATGTGCCCGCCGAGATAGGTTTGCTCATCGTGCGAAGAACATAACCTATACACCGCCAACGACTGCGGACAAAGATACAGTCGCGTGGCGACGCTAAGCTAGACCGACCCGCACCGAGTCGAAGCGAGGCGCGGCGGGACGGGACGGGGTGAGACGACATGGGACGAGACGGGACGGAACGGGGCAAGGCGAGGCGATGCGAGGCGAGGCGAGGCGAAGCGGGGAAAGGCAATGTGTGATGAGGTGAGGTGAGGTGGGCGAGATAGGGAAAGGCGAGGTGAAGTGAGGTGAGATGAGGCGAGACGAGGCGAGGTGAGGTGAGGCGAGGTGAGGTGAGATGAGGTAAGGTGAGGTGAGGAAAGATGAGGAGAGATGAGGAGAGGAGAGGAGAGGAGAGGAGAGGTGAGATGAGGTGAAGAGAGGCGAGGCGAGGCGAGGCGAGTCGAAGCAGGCAAGACTAGGCTAGATCTAGGAATTGGCGACACGACGCCACGGCGCGGAGCAGCCTGGCGTGTCGCAAAACGGGCGCGGTTTCGAAGCGGCGCGATCGAATCGCAGCACGCACGTTTGCGTCGCACATTATGTGCGAGCGAGGGAATGAAAGGAAAAGGGATTACAATACCATATCTCCCACGGCACCCGTCAGATCTTTCATGTCGCAGTAAAGAAACAGGTCCCCCGGCGGTTTCATCCAGTCGCCTGTGCTCGCGCCCGCTCCCTGACCGTAACCGATTCCGAAACTCTCCACTGTCTCCAAGGTCGCGGCGGCGGCGACGGCAGCGGCGGTGGCGGCGGCGGCGGCGGCGTCGTCCGCGCGGTGCGTCACCTCCGACAGATTCACCGTTAACCCCGTGGTAATACAGTAACAACGACAAGCGACACGGAAAACTCACGAACGGCGACACGCGGTAATGATGTCTATAGCACTTTTTTCTTCTCTTTCGTCGACTCACTAAACGAACCGCACTGTGCTGATAGCCGGCGAATCGGTGGCCGGCAATCGATGGGGGTACGACGGTGGCGGCGGCGGCAGCGGCGGCGATGTCGGCAACCCCCGTCACGGTGCGCTGAACACTGAAGGCGGCGGCAGTGGCCGAAGTAGTGATCTTTGATGATGATGATGATGATGATGATGATGATGATGACGACGATGACGACCACGACGACGACGACGACGACGACGACGACGTCAACGATGATAATTGATGATGATAACGATGATGTTGTCAACAGCGATCGTGGGACGAAATTCCGAAATCGCACGGCAGGAATGACTTCAACTCTACCAGTGTTCTCGTAGTTGAGCTTCGTTTATATCTTCCGTCTAGTTCTCTATGTTTTCCTTGTGCTTGCTCGTGTACTGTGCGGCGAATAATGGATTGCCAATTTCTTCGTTTCACTCTGTTCCGTTCGTTTGTGTGCCTTTCCTTTCCTCTCATGCGGACAGCCGCGCGCGCAAGAGCAACGTTATGCTGCCGCCGGCCAAACAATGCAAAATGCGGCGCCAGCGCAAACGCGCACGACACCGGAGAAAGAGAGAACTACGAAGAGAGAAGCACACGAAAACCGTCCGTTGTACCGACCGTCGAACGAAAGAAAGAGACAGTGCGAAAAGAAACGGAAGGAAGGAAGAAGGCGAAAAGCACCACCCGCTGTCAAACGCGCGTCTCGACGCTACCTTGCTACTTTGCTGCCTTCGCTTACTCCACTTTCCTCATGGCACTTTGTACACTCACTAGCTCGCCAATATCTTACTGCTTATTTACAAAGCGAATCGAACCGATTCGATTATTCACGCGGCAAAGCCAATCTTTCTCTCTTTTTCTCTCTCTCTCTCTCTCCCTCTCTCTCCCTCACCACCTCTCTTTCTCTCTCTCTCTCTCTCTCTCTCTCTGTCTCCTTAGCCTTTTTTACGTTCGTCCGAACATTCCGCCTCGTCAATCAAGATGATTCCGATCGCGTCTCGACTCGTCCGTTCTGTTCTCCTGTCTCTCCCTCTCCTCTCGCGTTGTCGCGCGTCTCAGATTTTCGTTAACCGGACTCTTCACTTCGTCGGACGGAGACTGCGCTCCAAAACCGAAACAAAGAACGACGCTCCCGAGCGTAGCGCTCCTAGGCGGTCATTTCGCCAATCTATGAAACGCCACCATGACAGGAGACGCGTTCTGGTATGTCAATGCCCCGTGCCCTGGAGTATTTTGCGCGATTCCATGAAATCCCATGAAATCTTTTTTTGTACTTGTATCAAGAAACAAATGGATTTTTCAAAAAAAAATATGAAGCATATGAAGGAACCAATTTATTGAATAATAATATAATTAAATCATAGGCTCTGCGTAACAACCAAATTGGATATTATACTATGCATTTTCGTCATATCCTGATCACAGCATCAATGATAAAATTATTATGAAAGCTAATTTCTATTTCTAACAGAATCCGACATTAAGTTACCTCGAATTCAACAATGAACTCCATCATTTTGTATTGATGATGTACACAAGCTCATTCTAAATCGCATCACTGCAGCATTTTTTGCTACATTATGCAGTAACATTTCTCATTGCAATTTCATATATAAAGCAGAACGTAATACCGACATGACGAATAAAATATGAAATAGAGAATGAAGATTTATTCAAAATTTTTAATAATTCTTTTTCTTTGCATTATCGAATGGAAAGAGAACATAAGTATATTTAGATCAGAAATCAATTATTCATTATTGATGAAGCCTGATGCAAAATCATTGCACTAAAGAAAGCAATTAAAATAATTACTTTCTTTTAAATCTTAAGAAAAAATTAAAAAATTTTATTGAGATTAAGTTGTTCGGTAGTCATTGACTTTTTTGTTTCGATTTTATTGTATTAACATTATTAATATTGATGAGAGTAAAATTGATTAACATACTTATCACACTTGTTAACGTGAATCGTTAACATAAATTATGGAACATATTAGCATTTCTGAAATTAGCGTTTTTGAGTCAAAATCGTAACTACATCAATTATCAAGCTATTTGTGATACAAGAGATCTGAATATGAAAATGAAAAGCTAAATAGAAAGATAAAAAAGATAAATGATATTTATGCATATTTCTATTTTATCATACATATGTATATAAAATTTCATTCCAATTAAAATTTGCCTTAAAATATGGGCCACAAAGGTCGTTAGAAGTAACAAACTTCTGATGTATACTTTATCAAATAATAGCTGACAATTGATTCCGACATAATTTTAGCAAAAAATACATCGACCTAGACCACAATACAAAACTCATTATCAAAAGTCATTGTCATATTTATGCATTGTATGAATAAACATTGTAAAATCACAGAACCTATTTCTCCTAATTGAAAGATAGTAAAAATGATAATGATAGTAAAAATCGAATATTCAAATGCGCCATAATTTCGCATTAATAATATAGATGATTCTTGACAAACAAGTTACACACGCATATATATATAATTGCACTTGTAACATACAGTATTGATAAAATTGACAAAAAATGAAAAAAAAAGGAAAATAAAGAAATCTCTTTTAATATTCTTTTTTTCTTTTTTTTCCCCAGAAACATTTAGTTAATTTGCTATCATTACTTCTTACCAGTCCGTATTTTTATCAAAACATATTTTACGTGCAGAATAACGCAAATTGCATTAAAAAATTTTCATTAAAAACTTACCTGTCCATTTCTAAATTGCTGTTGCTGTTGCTGTTGTTGTTGTTGTTGGTGATGAAAAAGCGCTACTTGTTGTTGAGCAGTCATTTGATTGTTCAGATAAACCAAATGTTCTGCAGGCCCCCCACTCTGTGGGAAAGATAGAAAAAATGGTTAATAAAAGCATTCGACAAGATCGTTTGTCATTATATAAAAGCATGCAATTCAACAACGTTAAATAGATTATAATTTAAACGCGTACCTTTAGTTGCATAGGATGTATTTCATATGGTAAGTGTACATTGTTCATAGTTAATCCAAGCTGTTGAGATTGACTCTGTTGAGGTACACCGAGCTTGGTCATAGGATATTTCCATTTCTCTTGATTCTGTAACAAATTATTTAACTACGATTCAATTATTTCAATTATGATTCACAACTCTGTGCAAAAGTATTCATCTTTTCAACATTTCCTTCTACTTTATTACATACAGTAAAACAAACAACGACGAGTGCTCTATCAGTTTCTTTACATTTACATTGGCACAAGGATGCCAAAGTCTATTCAAATATTTGTATCGAAGAAAAGAGAACAGGTACCTGATAAGGATAACTGAGAGAATAACAGATCTGTAATTAAGAAAAATTCATTACACGTACATCAACGATGACATCATCCGCCAAAGCCCAAGCTCTTGGAGTTTGCTTTGCTTGGAATGTCGAAGATTGGGTATTAAATTCTGGTTCTGTAGGTCGCTGAAAGACGTAACCAACCATGGCGTCGTCTTGAGCTCTACTTATTCCCATTTGATGGGTTTGACCAGGTTGAATTCGCATATTATCGCCACCAGCCATAACTTGTCCGCACTGTTCCGTATCCTGATAATAAAACGAACATGTAAAATAACGACGTGTGATACAATTTGCAAAGTATGAACTGCCATAACTCTAATAACTCTGATACAATTGTATCCAAGATAGAGATATATCGCAGCAGAGGTTATCGAGACCCATTTATTTTTACATCTGCACCATCGAAACGCCATTTATCGGAAATCTCTACCCTTTCAAAATCACAAATCTATCGGTAACTCGATACGGAAACAAAAAAACATTTTTCTAATCCTGCTCTCGCTCCGTGAAAACAAGCCGTTACCATTTTGGTAATTATCGTGCGACGGTGCACGACAAACGTACAACGATAATTTGGCGTCTACACCGACACCTTGACACCTTGTGCTGACACTCGCGACCGCGCGTCAAGGTTATGACGGCGCTGATACCGCGCACACCGCAATTACCACAGTCGCGCTTAATTCACGGTATGACGATATTGCTCAACGGGTTGCAATCGCACAAAGAAAAAATGAAAAAGGCAAAGGTGGATACGCATATACCGTGGGTATATGGCCGTTGGCGGAGGTGTGATGTAGCTGCATGGAGGATGCCGGTTCGCCTCCGGCGCCTCCGCTGCTTGCGCCGAGCCACTTCATGTCCTTGTGCTGTCAGGCCGTGCCGTAATCCTGGACACGGCGATACGTGGTCCGGCTGTACGTGCTTCGGACGGATCAGCTCTCGGCCACAAATTTGCAGGTTAGCTCTCGTACGATGAGAGCCGGCGGCGTCAGGCGCGATGCCGAAGATGGTGCTCGCTACGGTCGTCGGTTGAACATGTTCCGCATACGTCACGCTATCATTAACAGCATACCCTCGCACGGATCCCTCCGGCAGCGACGAAGATGAAGCTGACGACAGGAACAACGACGACGATGACGATGACGACGACGATGACGACGACGGCAACGACGACGGCAACGACGACGGCAACGACGACGGCAACGACGACGGCAACGACGACGGCAACGGCAACGACGACGACGACGACGACGACGACGACGGTGACGAAGCGGTTGTAGCGGTTGCAACGAAGGCGATTATGACGACGACGGCGATGACGACGACGACGCCGATGACGATAATGAGGATGACGGTGACAATGATGATGATGATGATAATAACGACGATGACGATGACGATGACGATGACGATGATGGTGGCGGGCGCAGATATCACCGTAAAGATTCGAGCGTATTTACCGAGCTGCGAGCGAAAATCAGACAGTTACAGCAATGGCAGCTGTACGCAGCTCCGGCGCGCTGCTGCCGGATTTTTGACAACACTGTGTGCTTGGTGTACTGGACACCAAGAGAGGCGAAGTGAGATAGAAAAGAGCAAGAGAGAGATAGAAATGCAGAGATACAGAGAGACAGAGAAAGACTCAGAGGATGGAAGGGAGTGTCAAAGGGTGGGAGAGAGAGAGAGGGTGGGAGGGAGGGAGGGAGAGGGAAGAAGAGAGAGAGAGAGAGKGAGAGAGAGGGAGGGAGGGAGAGAGAAAGGGAAAAAGAGACAAAGAGAGAGAACACAAAGGGGACTGTCGTGAGCGGCGGGTGCGCACGATGACCGCGAGATCACTCTCTTGTCCGTTCGAGCAAGATCCTGGCTGAAGCGATGGCACAGAGTGTGGATCCGGCGCATGAACGAACGGACCACCGACCGACAGCACCGTGACGTTCGAGGAAAGACCAAGGAAGGAAGGAAAGATGAAACAAGCGACAACTGCGTGCCGCCGGTGGGCGACGTGAAAGGAGCAGGAGAGAGCGAGAGCGAGGAAGATAGATCGTGAACGATCGTAAAAGAGCGAGAGAGAGAGAGAGAGAGAGAGAGAGAGAGAGAGAGAGAGAGGAAACGAGGGGGGAGAGAAAAAGAGAAGGAAAATCGGAGCAACGTCAAGCGAAAGAGAAAGAGATAGAATGAAGAAAGGGGGAGAGATGCGATAAATTCATGGAAACTCGATTCCCAATGTAGCGTCTTTCTCATCACTCGCACGACCCAAGGATTCCAAGATCGCGATGAACATTTATCTTGTCCTCGAAACGAACATCGCGTGTTTCTCAACGCAATGTTCGTTCGACTCTCCACCACGGTCAATCGTCTCACTCCCTCTCTCTCTCTCTCTCTCTCTCTCTCTCTCTCTCTCTCTCTCTCTTCGTTCGTGTTTCTCTTTTTCCTTCTCACCGCTGCTCTTTCTTCCTTCTCGTCGCTCGCGTTAGTTAGGCGTTATTTTTCATCCCGCGGCTTTTCCCCGCCACCTTCTTTACACGGCATTTCGTTAAAACTAAAGATTTAAAATACACTATTCACAGATATGTACAGCCACGCGGCGAATCAGCGACACACGACCCCGTATCCACCCGGCGTGCGCGTGTTTCGCGCGCAAGGATGCTGCGTGCGCGATTTTCGATAGTGGGAGGCGATAGAGGTTAGCGGTGATGAGGTGGAGAGCGAGCGGGAAAAGGTAGATTGCTATGTATCATGCTGTCTCATTTCCTCTCGTGGTACACCGCGCACGCAATCCTCCCTACCACTGACCGTCTGTCTCGTACCGATTTTTTATCTAAATTCTGGAATCGAGAAATCTGGTTTAGGAGAATGACTCAATTGATTATCGATCAATTGAGTATTCGCTTTCGCAACTAGATCCGTGCGAAGACAACAACCTTGCCGCTATTTTTCGATCAGGATGAAAATACAATTTCGACCCTGCATTCATAAGAGCGAGAAATAACCAGCTGCGTAAGCATGGATTTTCTGCTCTAAAGAAAGAAGCGACAGGCAAAATCAAATCGCAAAATAGGAAAGTGGAAACAAATCCAATTGGCTGCGTCACGTTTGACTTCCGACTTGTCGATCGAGACGTGATATGTATAGGTGGCGTTTGTATTTCACATCAGAATACGCTGATGTCGCTGACGTCCTAGAGAAAAAATGGTCGTCATTGGCGGTACTTTCAAACATTATGTGTTTGTAATTTTCTAACTTTCAAATTGTTAAACTCATATTGCACATGAATCTCTTGCATGCACCTTCGTACATTCTCACATTATTGACCAGCAGTAACATACGATACAATTATGTATCTTATACCATATTCTTTATATCATTTCGTGCTACAAACGAAGCGGAATGAGAACGAAAATTACAGACGTTGGCTTAGGATCAAGCAATGCAGATTCGTTCCTTTTGGTTGGACCGGTTTATAAATCCTATAATCAAGACTTTAAAGGAAACTGATGTATAGTTTCAGTCGGCGAGAGAAACGGAGAAGAGGATTAGTATAGATTAATACAATTAATTCAACGGTAAAGAACAAATTTTGGATGAGGTTCGGATCTCGGATGTTTAATAATAATAATTCAACAGTAATGAACAGATGATAATCGTCGTATCATATCATTTCAATTAACAGATCATACGCTCTGAACGGCACGTAAGCATAAGAAGAATCGTTAAAAGAAATTAAAAATTCGGCGCGAAATGACAAATGTAAATTAACTTGCTGTCACACTTGAGTGGACGGTTTCATGTGATGTCAGCCACGCGACGATTCTCGCGTTTCCGCACAGGTGAAAATGAACAAACATTCTTTCTCTCTCTCTCTCTTTCTCTCTACATATATATATATATATATATGTGTGTGTATGTGTGTGTGTATGTATGTATCGTTTTCTCCCTCAGGCTTATGTCTACTTATGGCAACGAAAATTGAATTCTGAGATTACGATTGATATTCTGATTTCGCACTGTCACGAGATTCATTCGGATCTGCCATTTAATGATTGTGCAGATACACACCGTGGTTCTTTAATACAATTTCACAATAATCGTAATCATCGCTCGACGATCAGCAATTTGCGATTCGTATCGCATACGTGTGTGCACTGGTTCCCAGAGGACAGACGGTACGAAGGTTGGAGAATAACCGAAATTAAAAGACCCGACATAGAAGCGAAGACAATTAAGATTGCTTTGTTCGTCCTCGAACAAGACAATATTTTTCTTGTGATATTTCGTTAATTGTTAAAATGATGCTCGATTAACGCGATGAAGCGTAACGATTATTGTATAACTCTTAAAATCTTGCTCCTGCATTCGCGATTCTATGAATCTTATTTTTGTATTGGTTCATCTATCTTAATGTTGTCTTGTATTTATTGACAATAGTATAAATTCGATAAACATAATTTATATGTGATATCTAAAAACAAATGAGATTCAGGTTTAAAGTAGTATATGTTGGCATATATATATGTTACAGGAGTATTTTTTCGTATTTGTATATGTTATATATATTTATGTTTATATTTATATATTTATGTAAAATGTAAAACATACATATATACACACATAATTCTATTCTAATTGTATTCATAGATATCGTAATGTGACATCGTTGCAAGCAAGAGAGCCATCTGCTTTCTTCGAGATGCCGGCAATTTGGTCTGGACGACCTGGTTGGCTGGGAAAGCTTGGAATAGCTTTGCTAGCCATCTGGTTTTTGGTGCTGATTATATCTATTATCCACATATTTAAATCGAATAATTCCTCGTTGAACCAAGATGTTAACAACATTAACAAGGAGAATACCCAACGTCTAGCCCAAATGGTCAGTGACTTTGAGACCCTGAAGAAGCAGAATGACGCGTTGAAGACTTTTATATTAGGGTAAGTTCGCATGTGCGGAAAGTACCTGGCGATGTTAAACTGTGACATTTGAGATACAGAGTATTGCAATCTTTTTATTGTACAGGCTAACATAATTTCCAGAGAAGGCTCGAAATCTATGCAAGGTGATCATTTAGGCGTCATACAGGATAAACTCGAGAGAGCATCGGTTTATGACATCAATTTGTTGGACGATCAAGATGAATCGAAACATGGTGTCCCTTCTTTGGAGCATGAAGAACTACGACGACGATTGAGGAATGATGTTCAAGAAATGTGGTAAGATATTATGACAAAGAATTTTAGAATAATTTATATTCTCAAAGATTATATATTTAATTTTTCATCATAGGTACTATATCAGTGCCGCGTTGAATAAATTTAATAAGAAACACATAGATGAATTTACCTACGATCAGAGAGATAAGGAAATACAAGATATGCTGAAAAATGCATGGGAACATGAAAAATCACTTATAATAAATATTGATAAATTGAAGAAAGTGGATGGTTACGACGAATGGCGAGAGAAAGAAGCAAAAGACTTATCAGATCTTGTACAAAGAAGATTTAGGTAATATATGACAGTAAAATTGGAAACTTCAATATATCGAGACAAAGCTATTCTAATGTTTTATATTTGAAGATATCTGCAGAATCCCGCTGACTGTAATAAAGCGAAAAAGATAATATGTAGCTTAAATAAAGGGTGTGGCTTTGGTTGCCAGGTAAAAATTTGGATGCTGCTAATTAAATTGCAATGGAATGTGTATTCAGATGAAATGAGTATACACGTGTACGTATTTCTGTTTTCAGATTCATCACGTTACGTATTGTTTCTTAGTAGCTTACGGTACCGAGAGAACATTAGTAATAAAGTCCAAGGGTTGGAGATATCACAAGGATGGCTGGGAATCTGTATTCAAGCCTCTCAGCGACACTTGTATGTCTACAGCTGGTGCGTCGCATTCCAATTGGCCAGGCGATTCTACGAAACAAGTAATATCCCTGCCGATCGTTGACAACGTCTATCCCAAACCAAGGTTTCAACCGCCCAGCGTACCAGCGGATCTAGTACCAAGATTAGAAAAAATCCATGGTCACCCTCTAGTTTGGTGGGTAGGACAGGTATTGAAATATCTGATGCGGCCTCAGGAACATATGAAGAAAACACTGGAAAAGGCGAAAGAAAGACTTGGCTTCAAGAAACCCATTATTGGTGTCCACATACGCAGGACCGACAAGGTTGGCACCGAGGCAGCTTATCATGACATAGATGAGTATATGAGCAAAGTAGAACAATATTTCGATCAGCTTGAAACGAAACCAGATGTGCGAAGAGTCTTTCTAGCTAGTGATGATCCGAAGGTGATAACAACGGCTCGGAAACATTATCCTAACTACGAGATAATAGGTGATCCGGAAGTGGCAGAAACTGCGTCTGTAGCAAAACGATACTCGGATACTTCATTGCAAGGGATAATCATCGACATCCATTTGCTCTCGGAATGCGATTATCTAGTGTGCACCTTCAGCTCTCAGGTGTGTCGTGTTGCATACGAACTGATGCAGACTTTGCATGTGGACGCGTACAACAAATTCACATCCCTCGATGATATATACTATTATGGCGGACAGAATCCACATCCCCATGTGGCCATTCTGGATCACAAACCAAGAAAAAATGGAGAACTTGAATTGAAGGTTGGTGACTTAATCGAAGTTTATGGCAATCATTGGGATGGTTTTTCTAAGGGATACAACACCAGAACTAGCACGATGGGCCTGTTCCCCAGTTTTAAAGTCAAGAATCGTGTCAATGCCGTGGACTTTCCGAAGTATCCAAATATTCCTCTGTTAGAGAATAAAGCCAATTGAATCTGCAATTCATTCTCTGCGAGTCATTCTCTGATAGAGTGGATTATCGATGCTTCGACGAGACCTCCATTCTTTAGGATAAATTTTTAAGATATTAAGATATTAATAAAGATAATATTCGTCGGGAGTTGTATATTTTGCTACTTATAAACGACTTTAATGCCTATAAAGTCTTACATGTCCATGACATTGAATGGCAATCTACCATAATAATACGTAATCGTATATGCTTGATTTTAGAAACATTGTATAATTTATATTGAATGTCATAGAAATACGAATCTTTTCCAGATATTTGTGATCTCTTTACATAAAATAAAATTGTAACATCGGTTAATGACTACCATGAGATGGAATATTTAGAGTTAGGGTCAATCGTGGATATTTAGCAATATAGCATTTATAAGATTTTGATATATTTTCACCGAAGTTATGAAGTTATGATCGTTGATTTAATCAGAGATTTAATTAAAGAGGCGTGATACATCGGATCTTTACATTTTCAAGTGTAATGACTCAAGATTTTCGATATTGATGATATCGGCGCAATTGAACTTTTTCCGGAACATATATATATTAACACAAATATATAACAAGATAATACCATGATAATGTTTAAACTGATTTAATTATTACGTGTATTGGAAATATCGAACGTGCCAATGTGTCATCGAAGCATTGTTTGTATCAATGAATTAAGTTTTCGCTGAAACGGTATAGTTAATAAAAATTATAATTACAAAATTTCACATGTGCTATGTACTATGCGTCATTCCTTGTAAATAAATTCGCGAGAATTATAAAAAACAATTTCAGCAATCAATAGTACGTCTCAACAAAGTATCCATTCCAATTATCGCAATATACAAATTGTATGATGCATGCAATATGTTATTTCCATATGTGGATACTTTCGAAATTTATTATCACGCGTGATGTGTATAAAGTATAAACGTGATAATAATAAACATCGCGCAAACATCGAGTTAGGCTTGAGGATTATATCTTAGATATTTAAGAATTTTATTGTACATAAATATATGTATATGTATGTATGTGTATGTATGCGCGTGTGTGTATATATATACACACACATACATTATATATATATATATATATTATAATATATTTTATACGCAGAATGCAAGCAAGAAAATTGTTATCATAAAATATGAATTTGATTTTGAATAATAAATATCTAATTCACGAAATGCGTGTCTTTTAATATTGCCGGAAAATATGATAAATATATATGATAAAATATGATAAATATAATTTATGTTTTTATGCTCACTTTTACGCTTTATACGAAATTCTGCAGTGAAATTATATTTGATAATAAAGGATGTATATGTTTATATAATATAATATATATATATATATATATATATTATACACAATTACAATTTTATCTCAATCTGTTACATTGAATTTTATTTTTAAATAAAGTAAATTTAATCTCGAATATCACCCAATTTCGGCATTTGTCTCCATTATGAATACTTGTTTTATTCATACTTGAGAACTTGAATCTAGTATTAAAATTACGACTTTTACCAGATGTAATCGTAATCACTTTTTTAAGGAGTTTGTAGACGTTCTTTTTTTGCGATCGATACGAAAAATTTCATTTTATGAATGAATCATAATGTATGCACATTGTATAGAGATCAATCAAAAACAAATCCAAATATGAAAAGTATCAAGTAACTGTTTTACAAATATTAAATCATATTTTTACAAGATACAATCAACGAATTCATTATAATATCCAGAAATAAGAGCTATTTATGATTAATATTATATTTTTATTTAACACTTATTTTACAAATTCAAATATTTAACAAAAAATATTTGTATACACAAAATGGTCCACCACAATTGAATAATTTAATAATAGATGGTATATATAGCTAAAATGAAATGGAATTTAATTTCTAATAATCACGATATATATCTGATGTTTGAAAGTAAATGAATGGTAAATTTTGGTAAATAAAGTTATGACAAGTTATGACAAGTGATAGTTAATTAAATTTGCCGAAAAAGGGTCGATTTCGTAAAAAAAATCTATCCATAAAATTAGTTATGATAATGATAAATCATGTTGCAGTGCAAATTATAGATTTATTGTCATATAATACTACTATCATGCCCTTTTCGCAATTTTCTACTTGATGTTCCTGTAGTTAATAATTTTCTGTTTGAATACCATGTATGTGCATACATATGGCTAAGTGATCAATTTGAGAATTCGAGCAATTCCATAGATAGAAAAACATGGTTCTATTTCTATAGAAGCATCAATTAGTTAACACATGTTGATTTACAAGCGATTTTGTTAAGATAATTTTATACAACAGTCATGATCGATGATCGAGAAGTAACAGCAGAAACATTAAAAAATCACACGATGTTTGGATTATTAATTAATTAATTTTAAGATGTTAACAATAATGCATAAAAAATGTAACATACGTGTCTCACTTTACTATTTAGTTATAATCCATGTAACGCCTTTATATTTCAAATTTGCGTTTTACACAGCTTGAAAGACGGTGTTTGACTCTAAACCATAAATTAAAAAAAGGAATAGTTTATTCTCACAGTAAAATAAAAGTCAACGAAATACTGAAAATTGAATTCTGAAATAGAGAGAAAGACTTTACACTAAATAAAATTACAAACAACATTACAGCAATTATAATGCGAACAATATCGTGTCGAGTCCTCCCAATTCCCTAGAATGACTATACCTGAGAAACATACGTCTGACTTTTCACGTTTCACGCTACACAGCCAAGAGACTGATTCCCGTCTATTCTGTGTAAGCTCCTTTGCAAATCAATTCGAATACAAATAAAAAGCAAATTGGAGGCTTTTTGCCTTCGTACACTCCTGGACTGGTGACACATTATATCACGGCTCATTTATTGATTCTGAGTTCGTCGTTCGTCGATAATATTCTCTAATTTTCGTGCGACGAAATTCGCAGTCTTTTTAGGAGACGCATTCTCTGCGTCCATGTCATCGGAAAGCAATCGCTTTCCTATGGTTTTTCTCGCGTCCACAGATATCATCATCTTGTTGATGGCTTCCAAATCCTGAAAGCGGAAGACAAAATGTCACATCAATCATGCGTATTGTTCTGCGGAAAGACATTAGTAAAATCTTTAGACATAAATCTATTACCTTAGCAGGACTACGACTGAAACAATAACTTAATTGTGGCGCCGGCGATGCACTAATGGCCTTTGGATCTAGAGTACGAGTCATAATACTACCAGTAACGCGTCTTACCGGGGAACTAGCAAGCCGTTTTCTTTTTGGTAATGGACTCAGCGAGAGATTCATGACGCTACCGCGAGTCGATCCGAATTTGTTTACGAATTCTTTAACTTGTGGCACGTACACCGTATTATAGAATTTAATCAGATCGCCACGCTCTTCTCCATTGAAGTTTTGTGACGTTCCAGCCATATTCGTTGGCGTTGGTGGAGCTGTATTCTTCTCCGTTAATGCGCTGTTATCTGCCGATTTTTCGTTATCGCTCATTTCCGTATCTACATTGTTGATTACCCTCTTGATAAATACCGCTCTGTATATATGCGATTCTGCCTGTGGCTGCAGCCGATAACAGCGCATAATCTCGGTAAATGAGTTTTTCTCCATCTTCATTAATTTACATATTACATAAATTGCACACATTAAGATCTGATCAAGATGTCGATCTTTCATCAGTTCTGTACGCTCCTTTACGGAATATTCAAAAATCGTCCAAATTTTCTTTTTATCAGCGTCTGGTATCTCCAAAGATTTGCATAAATCTTGCATACGCACGCATGCGAGATTATAAAACTTTCGGAAAAAGAGTGCAACCGAACCTGTTCTCTTCGGTTTGGTCGAAGCCAAGTTCGCCGCTTGTGTAGCTTGTGTGACGATACTACTTGAGGTTTGTGCATTCAACGTTCTTGAAACTCCTATCTGTTCAGGTACCAAAAGTATTCTTTGGCCACTGTCTATCAGCGTTCCCTTAGAAGACAGCATGCTCTGTCCAACTCGCAGAATACTTTGACCAGTGACTCTACTATCAGGAAATAATCGTTTCTTCGGTATACCTGATGCTGCAATTGGAGATTGAAATCTGAAAGAACGGATTCGTTATAAATGCTATTCTTGATGACAAAGATGCTTAAATGAAGCATGATAATAATAAACATTGGAGTTGGAGTTTATGATTTCTTTGATTATTATTTCCTTGTGGCAAAATTATTACACACCAAAATTGACTTAATAACTACGTTTCAGAATTCCTTGGAAGCTATAAATTTAGAATTTTTTACCATTTTACTTTAATCGATTGAGTTATACCTTTCTGAAGCAGATGAAATTGGACTCTGTGGTACATCATGAGTACGATCCCGGTCTGCAGCCATACGTCTCAGTATAGGTTGTCCAGGCGTAGCTAGATCGACGGTTTCCAAAGTACCAGGCAAAGATACTTCCTCGCAACTTGGTACACCGTCTGGAAGGGATTGTATTGTTTGCCACAGGGGACTGTCACTCTGCCAAGCCAAAGATTCCAGAATCTTCTCTTCAATTTGATTCAAATGCTTAACTACCTCTCGCGATAGCTGATCTTCAGTTCGTACTATAATCTCTATGACTTTGTAGAAATAGTATGCGTCTAAATTTAAAGCTTTTAATATCCAAGGGAACACTTTATCGTTGCTCTTATATGAAAACACGACGATTTCGAGGCAACAGGCAAGTAAGCATTGAATGAATAGTTCGTTCGATAAAAGATTCTGTAATAGAAATAATCCTTATAAATTTGTCATTTTATAAATTTCCCACACTTTGTATCTACTTTCATTCATATAAACTCACAGTTATGTCATAATTGGGCTTTTTACGTTTCTCATCATTCAATATGGTTTCCAGGAGTTTGTAGAACAGGGTTTGTCCCATAATAAAACGCTTCCTTGCAAAATCAGATGTCGGAGCGTCATTCACATTGACGATAACCGAGCTGTTGTAATTTACGCAAAATTGATCGCCATTTTGCCTAACTTTCGCTTCGATTAAAGATTTGACATCCTGGGAACAACTATTGAGCATCTGCAGTAGACCTTCGCTCAGTGCAGTCTGCCCGGCTATTAAAGCTTGCAATTTAATAACGCTTTGAGTCGCTGTAGTCACCGGTGTTATATTGGAGACATCCTTTGATCGAAGATATTTACGACCAGTCAGCGGTGTGGGAGGTGCCAAATACTATATTTATTACGAAAAATGAAAAATTGTACATATGATCTATAGAAAAATCATTTTCATTCTAACTTACTCCAGCAGGTTGTTCCCTTCTCATTTGCAATCGTTCATGAAAATCCTCTATGTTCATCATTTGTGTAGGAGAACCGATATTGTCAGTAGCATCATGGCCTGCAAAAATCATGTTCGATTACTTGATTGTAAAATGTGACCCGATCTTATTCGATGAAAGAGAATTCATGTAATGAGAATATTAAAACGTGCAAACGACTGCAAAAAGAAAAAATAGTTTGACCAAATAATCGCCAAACAAAAGCATCTTTAAAAGATTTCTCTAAAGGCAAACCCACCTGTTGAAACTGAATAATCAGTAGACTCAGTAATGCTTTCATTAGATACGTGCATATTCGCCATCCTTTCCAAATTTACTCCCCTCCAATCTGCTATAAAGCATAGCCGCGGCAAAGCAAATACAAAAATTAAACTAAGAAAAAAATAACTTAATGAAGTAAAAAGTTACTAAAAAACATTCCGTTCTTTTTTTTCTTTTAAACTAAATCTACAAGTTCAGACTGCTTTATTATATGAAGTATAGAAAAAAAGAAAGTATTGTTAATGCATGAAACAAAACTTAAAATATTAGTTGCATAGCATACAAAATCTTGCTTAATATTAAAATGGATGTTCATGGAAGCGAAATAAAGTAGCATAAAGCATGCATGAACAAAAGCTCAAAACAGCATACATATTTCTAATCACAATGCTAATTATTATATAATTAGATATTGATATAGTAATATTTTTTATAGTAATATTTTTATTCTAATACAAATGATTAAAAAAATATTTTACCCAAAAATATTCTTTCATCGAAATCGCCAACACTTAACAGACGTTGTTCGTAAGCTCTGCTGATAGCCTTGCTGTTACCATCGAAGTTTAATGCTTCTAATATACCAGAGAAATTTGTCTGATCACCACGTAGGACTTTTTCATTGAACAACTTGTTCATGTAATTTTTCATGCAGTATTCTTTTATGACTTTAGCCTCAACAGGTATTGCATCATGACGCTCACATAATAAACTCACAATACAATCCACTGTCTGTGGTGGAGTATAATCTTCATCGTTGAAATTTGTTGGTAAGCCTATGTAAATTAGAAAAATAACATAAAATGAATTATTTCTATCGATTTATAGGGCATACTTAAAACTTTCACGCACCTAATTGCCACATGTATAAATGTCACGTTAGTGACAGCTTGTAATAATTCTTAGAATTAAAAAAAAAAGAAAAAAAATTCTATAAATTTGCGGATACAATTTATATGTTTGTTAGAATGAATTCAAAATGATACTCACCAGGAAAATTTGGATTCAACAAGTCTTTTCTATTAGCTAACAAAGCATTGCTATATATAAGATCACAACAGACTAACAAAAGATGATAAGAGTTGACAAGATCATCTGAGATATCAGGAATCGCTCCCTTTATACATATAAACAATGTCCAACAAAATTCAAAGACTCTAGCTGGCGTGCAAGGTATCGCTCTGTGCCTTCTAGACCTAGATGGCCTGGAAGTATCCTCCCTTGGGTCCTTAAATATATCTGTGAATATTGGCTGATACTTCTTAAATATAAGCATGGATACTGAAAAATTTCCTTCTAATTTCTCGATTTTCGCACGAAAATCTTGTGGCATATTGGCCATATCCGCCCATGATTTGCTCTTAGTAAAGAATTGTATTAACGGGAGATTGCACAATTGTAAAAGACGCGTTAGTGATACATAATTGCCCTCTACATTAGCACTCGTACGTCCCACTGTAGGTGCTGAAGATTTTCTGCATGCTACATATAATGCGCATCCTATCCAATGCAATTGATCACCCTGTAAATGCGTATGAAAGATTCATATCAAACCGATAATGCGGAACTTATCATTAAAGTAGTAAAAAAAGTGTGATGTGTAGCAAAATTAGATAGATAGATAGATTAGATTAGAGAGAAGCTTGAAATAAAAAATTTCAAGATATTGGGGTAACGATATTTTATTTTACTTTTTTCTTTCGTTAATACGTGAAAATGAAAGCTAACGCTGAGCGAACGGACAATGGACGGACGGCCCTTTTGTGACAAACGCGCGAAAGTTGTTGTCCATCGAGCTTCAAACGAAATCTTCACAGAATCATCAGTTTCATCCCACGCACGGTAGTATAGCCAGGAGAGATCGTTCCTACGATTTGCGGGGACGCAATTGTGTTACAACATGAAGTAAATAATTATACCTCCAGTGTATAATTCTGCCGAATAGTTTCGTAGGATTTCCAGGCTTCGGACGCGGCAGTTGCATCCATATTCAGCTTTTGGCAGAGATCCTGATGCCGACTATACGTCGAATCCTCAATATCGTCCGACTGCCCCATTTTTCTGCGTCGAATTCCAATCGACAGTATCCTTATACAAGAGATCGCGACGAAAACTCTCTTATACCGCCATACAAAAACTTAGTTGCGCCGTGTCGAGATTGCCGTGGGGGCTTGGCGGGAAACGACACGAGCGCCGACATATTTGCCATGTTGGCGGGAAACGTAGTATCGTAGTGACACCACTAATAATTAATAATTCGCTCGTCTACCACGAGATCGCGTTCGCAGCGAAGGATAATTTTAATTTTCCCGTCTTCCGGTCGACGGGAAAGATTCAACTAGATTTTACGAGCAAGAATTAATCCGTACTTTCTTTCCCCTGGTTCCTGAATAATTGAGACAAATCTTTGCATGCGTCTTCTATGACATATTTCTTTCTTTCGTTATAGGGAGGATTAAATGAACAACACCCTCTCGTTGCACTCAATATGTACGTGGTTGAGATCTGAAGTGTCTGCTAACGCTTATACCACTGCGCATGCGTGTAATTTGTCTATTTAAGATACCAACTATATATGTACGCAGAAAGAAACGCAAGTTTATATAAATAAAATATCTCGTAATGCTTGACGAATATTTACGTCTTTTTGCTTGTACGATAAATTATGTTATTACTATGTATTCGTAAAAATTGAAAAGATTCATGCTTCATAAAATAGTTACATGTTTTGTTAACCCAACTACAGGCCAATTTAAAATTTAGAGTGCAGAAAGTACAGTATGATATTTCCGATTCTCTTCTACTTAAAGATTAATATCTAATATCATCTAATTTATTAATATTATTTATCGTTATTTTAATATCCTTTCATTAATTTTATATTTCATTAAATTTTATTTACTATAGTGATTTGCGGTCATTCTTGATGACACATTATTTATCAATTAATTCCGTTTTAATAATAAACAACAACGACTAGAACTAATATGAACAATTTTATTGTGGAGTCCTGGTCGCCATTATGCGCTTTATTTGATAAGAGTTCGCAAACATTTTCATTAAATAAATGAATTTTCATAAATTTTCTTGATGAAGTAAATGCCTCACTATAATCGTATTACGATAAAATATTTTATCTATTTTTATGTATATACTTTGAGATATTTCAAGTATCACATGAAAGTTAAGGTTAAGAGAGAAGAAATTTTTAATAAAGTGCGAAAGTGATGCGAGAAATATCAAAAACTTTAGATTTGAGGAAGGAAGCATCATACTTTGTATCATATATTTTACACGATCTGTTTTTCACATATATTCATACGAGACATAAATAGTAACACATCATATCATGAATGCAAATGTCAACCGATCTAAATACATTTAAATTCAACAATGAATGAAATTTTTATAACGTGACGGCATTAATCAACGGAAGCGAACACAATGAAGTGGGCTGATATAGAATCTCAAAAACCATGCGCGGGAATTACGTTTCAACGCGTAAGCATCACAAAGCGCGCGAAGCACATAATAAAACAAGCGTAATCAGTGCGAAACAAATAATCTAGGCGTGATTCATGTGCACAAACCTTGTATGGTCTTGTGTAAACGCGCGATGGCAATCTATCTCAAGAATAACGAGTCACACGGTAAATTTTACCTCGAATCTCATCATATCCCGCTAATCTCCACCGATATTTGATGAATCCAATAAATGATTAATAATCGGTAGAGTATGGCTTTAAGCGAAAATAATTCCTTATCACATTTCTTGCAGTTGTAGCGTCACTGATTATGATTCGATACTCGATCAGAGAATTCGAGAATAGATCTTTGTCGAGTTATTCGCTCATATGCAGATTAATTTTTCAATCTAGAAATATTCTACATTGCATTCTTCCGGACTTGTATTTCTCTAGAATTTCTATGTACTTGATAGCGTACTTTCCCTCGTGAGAAATATCTCGCAAAATTAGGCGTAAACTATGTATAACGCTGGATATGTGAATGGAAAATTGCTAAGATACATTCAATTCGCGTGTTTAATTTCTCCATGTGCGTATATATTCTGCAACACGACCGACAAACAATTCAGCGAATTCTCTAGGAGATGTTTTCTCGACATAACAATCCGATCGAATATTACGATTATTTTTATGTAATCTGTCTTTATAATTGGCAACCATTAATCGAGTCTCAGTTTTCAAGATACTTTTGTAGAAGAATCTCTTCTCCTACTTATAATCCCATTTTTAATTTTCCTATTTGTAACCTTTCCCCTAATTTGTTTATTTACAGTAAAGACGTCAGGCAGGGAAATGTCATGTAAACCATGTTTAAACGCAAGCGAGATGAGTCACGACGAGTCTCGTGGCGCTCGAACCGCGCTTGCATCTCATCCTCTCCCTTCTTCCCCCTTCCGATCTTTCGCATCATCATTCGTTCGAGGATGCCGATAAAAGAGATCGGCAACCGTTATCCCGTTAGTATTCGCGTGTTACCCGCATAGTGCGTGTTGTGAGTGATACGTTTTATCCGACTACTCGCAATAATTCGGAGACCCTATCCTGTCTCCGAATAATTGAACAAAGCGGTCAACCGTGACATTAAACAGTCGCAAGATAATAAATTACGGAGACTTCAAAGTCAGCGGGATCACTTGTTGGTTGATCTATATTCAACGCTGAAGCATTCAGGCTACAAATCAATCTCGAAAAGAGAACGTCGGCGTTTCGAAGTTTCCAAGTTTCGAAGGTCTCTTCTCGCTTCTTGTCAGGTAAACGTCTATTGTCACTTTACTCTTTAGTAAGGATCTTGTGAAAAAATTTATGGAACTGTCTGTGGAGGAGAGTGTCCCGATACGCAATATTTCATAGGTATCTGATGTAGCTTAAATATCTTTATGACGAGTAAAAGTTGGGGCATCATTTTGTCTCAAACAATGTTACTTTCATCGTAGCATGCATGTAAAGAGAGAGAAAGAGAGAGAGAGAGGGAAACGACAAGGCTAAGACGAAAATATGATAGAATGCTTTTGAAAGACCGTGATAATAATCTCAAGTATAATATCATTATACGTCGGCACGATCATCTTTCGTAACGTATAATTAAGCATAGATTATATCGGCGTATAAATCGTAGATTTTTCAATTCATAGAGGCAACTGCTGACTCTCATGATGATCGACAATTACATCGACTTGAATTAACCGTCCTGTTTAAAAAGCGCTGTTGACAGAGCGTAGCTTCATTGAATGTATTCTTTAAATCAGGGAAGATAGAGAAGGTTTAACGTGCAATAAATTATTAAAGACGATTTCACTTTCACATTTGGCCTTCGGAACAAAATCAAATCCTTCGTTCAGGAACGACGCTTTTAATAATGCCAAATAGCCAGATCTTTAGGACGATCACAAATCAAGCGAAAGCCGCAAAAGAGATGCCTCAAGTTAGCGGGATACGTCTGCTAGGATGGAAAAAAAACCTCACATTGCACATTGACAGAGATGCGAGATAAGCATGAAAAAGGCGGTCTCGATCAATAATGAACGTAATCGTGCGATGTTATTTGACTTTGACGCGGGAATTCCAGCTATCAGAAACGTCAGTGTTCGATGTAAATATAATGCGTCAGCGTGATGCCCGATAAAGCGCATCATCGCGTAATAATCGATAAAATTGACTTTGCCTATCCGATTTTCAAGCGAAAGGGAAATTCGAGTTTATTCTCCTCGCTTACGCATTTTTCGATTGACTCACCAAAAATTCGCGCCCAAAAATTTCACCCCAAGATTATCTCCCGTCAAAGTTCGTCCGTATCCGATATCAAGTACACCTGCGGCCTGTCCCTCTCATGCGTAGTTTGAACTGTAACTCAATTCGCGAATCTGTTCTCGACGGATCAAGGGAAAGCGTTTCGAGGAATCTCTCCGTCAGAGTCAAGCCGAATCCAAAAGTACGTTAAAGTACTACTTGGATGTATTTCAGACACGTGTATTTAGAAATGAAGGGTGATAAATTGAAAAGATTGACTCATTCGTTTCCTAAGGGGGAATTTTCAGGAAGCATCTCGAGGAGTGGCCGGATATCAAAAGATATTGCAAAGATGTTTGTGTGCGTGCGTGTTTGTACACGCAGTTAAGCCCTAATCTATGGCCCAACATTCTCCTTGGGGATTTCCAACAGCGTTACACGTGACGTTCCAACGTTTCCGTGCTCGCCTCTTGCAGATGCATCTTTCAGATTTATGCAAATTTATTTATCGCCCGACATGCCTGAAGGCGTTACATCCTCTCTGGCGCACGTCTGAAAGCGTCGTCACATACCAACAATGGATGTATTGTAGATCTGTGTAAATTGACATCGTTTTACACGTACAAGTTCCAATAAGCGCGGAAGGGACTTGCTTAAATACTGAATAGAGCGTTGCATTGTCGCAATTGCTTCATCGGAAAAATATTTTCCTAATTTTCCTAATTTTCTGTTAACTTTATAGTACATACGCGCACGTGTACTAGAGGGAGAGTAAAATAGTTCGTTTCGTCTCTATTTTCTTCGGGGCTTGGCGCGAAACATATCTATAGAACATATCTATTATAGCGATCGATCAAATTTTATTAAGTTCTAACGGATGCGTCTTCGATGCATTCTCGATGCATGGCAGTTGAATGCACGCGTTGCAGCTTATTCTACGTTCGTAATTATTCTTCAATAAAAATGAGCGCTAGATGCGGATAGCGTCATGTTGAACGCTGATGAATGATAGTTGTGATCATTAGCGTAATGGATAGTGAATAAAACATAGGATATTAATTTTCTTATGGTTACGTGCACCTGCGCAAGATTATACAGGATGTCGTATCCAATCATTTATTTTATGCAGGATGTATTTTAGATACGCTAAATTTTTCTTCCGGGAATAGTGAAAATTAATCGATAGGAATGCATTTATCACACCGACGATAGATCGAGCACGACTCTCCGTTTTGTTGCGGATTTCCTGATGATGTAGATATCCTCGGACTGTACATATCTTTATCATACTACGTTTCCTAGCATGCTATTTATCATTGGTATCATCTGTCTTTCTAATTAAATGAATGTCTGCCGCGATTGATTACTCCAAGTCAATGACAATCAAATGTTCACGTACGTATGGCGATGCAGAGAGACAATTTTTTCATGTTCGTGCTACTTCTATAATTCGTACGATCATGTTCTAGGCATTATATCGATGATGGTAATATCGTTATTATATTCGCAAATAGTATATTTCTGGGAACATCGCTCGCGTATACGTAGAACGTGTACATCGAGTGTAATCGCATGAACTACATACTCATTAAACGTTATTATGCCTACGAGATTCTGTCGTTGATTATTCGCAAGAAACATAGAATCTATATTTGTGAATTTAATTCGTAAATGTTTTCTCAATTTATTTTGATGCGTATCTTCTTTGATGTAATGTTCTCCTCTCTTGATATCTTCTTATTTTTTTGCAGATTCTTGGAAACATGGCACAGATATTATTGCCACTTGTCTTGCTGGCCAGTCGGGTCATTTGCGATCAGATCATTTATCCGGATCAATATGAGATGATGATGAAGACAATGTCGACAATAGCACCTTATCCTAGTTACGCTTTCCCAGCCAATAATGGACGTGTTGAATCCGCTGCTTATCCTGTGTCCAATATCAATCAGGCCAATCAATTTAATCGTGAATCCGCTCCGCCTTTCCTTAAAGCTGCGAATCCATTGTACACTACTCCAGCATCTGCTTCAATGAGACCAACAGCTAGCCCGGAATCCTCGCCGGATTGGGGTAGTCATGTAAATTGTTATAATATGTTTTTGTATTTTATAACATAATAAATAATATTCTGCCAAATAGCAGCATTTTCAAAATAGAATAATAAAATCATTTATGAAAAAGATCTTTCATTGCAAATTTTCATCAATTCCGAAAAATATAAAATCACATTCATCTTTAATTTCAGGTAAACAATATCATAGCTAAAGGAATCTTGAAGTTCTCTCTGGACTTGGATAAAGCGATTTATGATACCAAAGGCGCATCGATGACAAGCTATCGCGATAATGTGATCTTTTCCCCTCTCAGCGTGAGCGTCGCACTGTCATTAGTTTTATTAGGTTCCGCTGGAACAACTTTCCACGAAGTTTCACATGTATTGGGTTTGGAGGCTGGCGTCGATATATCTCAACACTCGGAAATCGTTCATCAGATGTTCGGTCTATTACTATCATTCATGGATTACAGAGTTGATGACAGCAACGGACCGCGTGTAAATTTTGCCAGTGGTATATTTGTTCAGGTAAATACATATGCACCGTATTGTACACCATTTCTCTGTTAATTTAATGTTTAATTTAAAGAGTCAAGGCTCCGTTCATCATTTAAAGCTTCTTTTAAATATATATTTAAGAGATCACTTTCGGTTAATTTGAGATATGCAGTTAATATTTTTTTCGTTTAAGATTAGTAAGTTTAATGTATTTATTATTCCCTGTAATTCTGTAACAGGAAGGATATCCGATTCGTCCCGAATTCCGCGCGATCAGCGAGAATGCATACAAAAGCGAAGTGATAAACTTAGATTTTAAAAGAAAAGGCAAAGAGGCGCGAGATATCATAAATAATTGGGTGAAACAGCGAACGATGGAAAAGATCACGAGTATATTGAACGATGTTCCGAATCCATTAACCAGCGTGATCCTTTTATCGGCGCTCTATTTCAAAGGAGAATGGAATCAGTATTTCATAGATGGACAAACAAGAAGGTACGGAAGATCTTTTTTATTAATTTCAATCGATTGTGACGTAATACTTTCGCTTTTGTACTTTATCATTTATAATTCTTTATAGGAAACAATTCTTTATCGAACCGAATGATGTGATCGACGTAGATATGATGTACAACGCCGGTAATTTCTTTTTTTATGAAGACAAAACGCTTAAAATAGTAGCCTTACCCTACAAGGGCTTGGAGGTAGGTACACAGAAAATAGTTACATTGCTTGCTCTATGTTAATTTAAACTCTAATTCCGGTTAATGAGATATTTTTAAATAGCGAGCCTTTTTATTCCGTTTTTAGATATCTATGTATATACTTTTACCAAGTGCTGAAGGAGCCACCGCCTTAAAGAACTTTCGAAATGGATTGACAGCTGAGATTATCGAAAATTTAATAAGCAATCTCAAAAATCAAACCTGCGTCATTGGCTTGCCTCGTATGAAATTGTCTAACACGTTAAATTTGAACAACGCCCTTCAAAACCTAGGCTTGCGCTCGTTATTCAACCCGGCAAATGCCGATTTGAGTCTCTTATCGAGCGGATATGGTCAAGATCCGGTGACTACGGCGAACCCATCCGTAACACATGTTACACCGATGACATCACCGTTGCCAATCCCGCAAGTGTTACCGCAACCGTTACCACAAGCCTCTCCTCAGCAATTAGCAGATCCCAAATCCAACGACTTTTTCATCTTCTCGCGAGTCTCTGAAAATAGTGCGAGGAGGAACTACTTCAGGTACGACGATAAGAGACACGGTCTTAACATAGAGCAGTGGGATACAGGCTTTCGCATTCGTCAAATTCGTAGATCACGTCGCAGCATCGCTGGAAAAGATCGTAACGATGCTATGTCATCGCGAATATCCTACGTCATGGAGAATATCGCTAACTCTGAAAGGAACGCGCCAAAAATCGATGACGAGAATACGAGATACGTGAATCTGGAGGAGAACAAGTATCGTTTCCGGAATGCCTCTAGGACAAGCAGAGGGAACCGAAGAAAACGACAGAGTCGACCTATGGACGAGAGTTTTTTGAGATTTATTCAGAGTAAAAATTTCCCCTCTTATGGGCTTGATGCTCTTCGAAACAGCGCGAATCTCAAGAATCCGGGCTTATTCGCCGACGAGGTACTGCATAAAGTAGAGATAGATGTGACAGAAAAAGGAACGGAAGCTGCTGCAGCAACCGGTGTTATCTTAGATCGCGCTGGCAATCAAAAGAGACTGGTGGCCGATCGGCCTTTCCTCTTCTTTATCAGACATGATACCACGAAACTCATTTTCTTCTGGGGCACAGTGAATATGCCAACTCCGAACTATGCCGTTGTCAGATGAGAAGAGCTCCTTGAAAGCGTTCCTTCGTAGATGCATCGAGTTAATTCTTTTTTGAATCAACTTTGCACGCTTATAACTATTTTTTTATATATTTATACATCTTTCTTTTCAAGCATCGAAATCAGGATGCAATTATTTCTTTTTATGTTTTCCTTTTGCATTCTACATTGCTAAATGTAAAACTTTTACATTGTGATTCTCGCACGGCCTTGTATATTCTTATGCCGTGATTAAGATATAAATGAATAAAACGCGGATCTTGATGACATAAAAATTATTAGAACATGATAAGGTGAGATTTTTAATTGCATGCGTAAGTGAAAAGAATAGATTTACAATATCTGTGATATCTATTGAGAAAAACGACATGTCATCATAATTCGGAATTTAAAAATGATAATTGGAATGCAATATTTTTTTTATAAATAAATTTAAGCACTCGTAGTTTTTGAAACAATTTTAAAGGATTGCAATTATCATAATTAGCGCCCTGATATTTACATATAAGTTAATTTAAAAATTCGATATTATATAACATTCGATTTAGATAACAAATAATATTTTTATGACGAACAAATTAACAATTAAAACTATATTATGGCATATCATTGCGTGTTCTTAGTCACTCAGTGCAACAAAAGTAGATCACATTTGTAGGATAAAATCTGACATTATTTTAAATAAGATTTGTTGAGACACGTAACGGAGTTAATTGCAGAATATATATATATATATATGATCAAAAAATATATATCGTCACAAAACTGATTATCAGATTTTATTTTCAAGCTGCAATCAATACAGAACGATCCTCATTCGTTTTTATTTTTTTTTATACTTCTAAGTACACATGTGCAATGCACTTTATTAAGCACATTAATGAGCTTGAAAATTGCAGATCTAATAATCGTATAAAGTACATGAAGAAAATTGTGCGGAAAATTTAATATATAAAGCTATATGTACTCTAAGACACTCCGCAAGATATAGCGATAGTACAGCGGAAAGGAAATGATGCTTTTAAGTCAATCAAACGTAATTTTTTAGATATACTCTATAACACACTTTTATACAGAAATATATACAAAAAATCGTGTCATTCTGAAGATATAATTTCTCTAAGTGGATGTACGTTACACCCAATTTATCTCCAGAGACAAAGATTCTAGTTATGTCCACGTAGGAGAATACACTTCTCTTACTTCTTTGTTCCTTTAATTACAGTTAAGCTTAGCAAAATTAATAGTAACACCAAACTAAAAATTATTCTCTTTGCGAGGTATCGATATACTCTGCTATGAAACAAGATAGAATCACACATCAACTGCGTGCATGGCAAACAAACACGGTTATTATGTATCATCGCCAATAACGCGAGTATGAGACTATTTTTATAAAACATTTATGCATTTTTTCCCTTTTCTCTCTCTTTAAGTTACATAAATACTAAAAAATAACGTATCCAAATATTATTTTACACTGTATATATTTCATTTGATCGAGTTCTGCGAACCGATTAGCGGAAAAATCTGCGTGATTTTACCGATTCCCTTGGTGCGTCCTTCTCTGAACAACAGTCGCATTCCGACGTGCAAATATTCCGGATGACTGACGAATCTGAATAGCGCAGAAGCGGTGTCGTTTGTTTGCAGCCCTCGCTCTTGCGCGTGCATTATACCCTCGATGACACAAGTCTGCCTCACATTACCCACGTGTACCGTCGTTTGAAAACCAGGAAATATCGCGGTCGCGTGATACACTATTAATACCGTTGCCTGAAACACAACGTACGCGGTATTTATAAATTGCGCTTTCGCAAATGATCTTGCGCGATAACTTGAGTATTTCTGTTGACGGTGAACCGATCCAAGTTTTCGCAAATAATTTGACAAACTGTTCGACAATTAGTTATAGTATTTTTGTTAAAAAAGACCTTTTCAATGTTATTCTTGTTTTTTTTCTCGCATAAGATTTAAAATTTTTTATTATCGAATTAATCAGAACAAAAATTATTCGTTGCGTTGAAGCTCTTTCACACACCTGAAAGAAAAGTGTCGCGTGTGGTCGATCGCGTAGCGAGACCAAAACCATTCCTGGCCTAAGGTGCGGCAGAGGAGGACTACGATTCGTTGGCGGTGCTAAGGTCAAACTGGCACTTTGTGACGCTCTAACTAAGCAGCACGGAGCCTTATTGCGATGCAGACTAACTACTTTCACCGGACTGAACTCTCCATCCGGCAACGGTCCCACCAACAAACGGGTTCCCGGTGCGATTGCTCCCTTAACGAGTAATCCTCCCAAAACAGGTTGCGTTAAACCTGCTACTCTGTAGAAGATGTAAGGATGTAAGGAATTTTTATAAGATATCAATGACGTGCAAAAATGTCAATAATAAATCCATGGAAACTGATTGCGCGTACCTAAATGTTTCGTCGATCTGGAATAAGCACGATTCCGGATCCGAATCAATTGAATCCGTCCCGTAAGGTGCCAAATTTTTTATAAACATTGTTAATTCCTCGAGGCCCTCTCCTGTGACGCAACTAACACTAAATACCGGTATCATGTCAGACATGTAATCCCATGATGGTATATCATTACTACTAAACGGTATGAGTGTCCTCGAATAACCCTGCGTTCTCATGGCGTTTTCGAGTTGCGCTACAATTTCAGATATGCCGCAGAATCCCAAGTCGATTTTATTCACGACAATGAAAAATGGAAGTTTCAACGCTAAACACAGAGCCATATGTTCTTGTGACGCATCATTCAAAGGTGGTGCTACCACTAGCATGACATGATGTGGTGAATATCCTGAAAATAAGCGACATAATTATTTTTGCATCATAGTCATTTGAATTATCAGAGAGAATCATTTGTCAAGATGGGCAGAATATGGGCGCAACAAAAAAATATATATGTACCTGTAAGTCCGAGTACCGTTGTTCTCAGATACTTTCGATGTCCGGCCAAGTCGATAAACGTGACGACTTTTGACGCATGTTCGCATATTTCTTCAGCCGTGGCCATTTCGGCATAGTTCAAGACATGACCAGCGCTATCGAATCCAATGATCTCGTGCGATATCGAGGATGTACGACCAGTCTTTATTTCGTGCAGATGACGTAACATGTTAAGTCTAGCTCTCCCCCTACCATTGTCCAATTCACCCTGCGTCAGCACCCCTGCATGCACATTGAGTCTCGATTACAAATCTTCACTAGGCGCACTATCGACACGTTACTTCGGACAGTAAAGCGGGCGCAGTCAATAGAAGTAGCGTCAACTGTCAGCGTTCGTTTTTCTCTACCTTAAATATTCTCTCTGTTATAATCCTCTCACCTAAGAGAGTCGATTTTCCGGCGTCTTGCGCACCGGTAACCGCTAGTCTCAGATCTACGATACTGTCCTGATCCTCTCTGTCATCCTTTCGTAATTTCTTCACTAAAACTTCAGCGACTTTCTTTTCCTCGTTGTTATTGTTACTATTATGTTGCGATGCCAGATTCTTACTTGCAGAACTCGTGGCTATTCGTTCGCGTAATACTCTCATGGTAGCGCCTAATCTGGAAGCCATATCCTTCAACGTCTTCAAAGACGCCTTCATTTCCTCTTTCGTTAAACCAGCTAACCTCCCGTTATCCTCTACTCCTGTACATATGATACAATAAGCAAAAAGAAAAATAATGTGAAATGTAAATTTCAAAATGTCATTATACCGATTCGATAAATCGCCTCTCCTTGTCCCTCTCTTAGTCTCCATTTCATCTGAGTAACGAGATGCTCGAAACGTTGACTAGATGGATTTATCAATTTTAATTTGTACTCTATGTTTCCTTGTTCAGGTTCAGGTGGTAGACAGTCCTCTTGATCATCATCACCACTAGACGTCTCGCAATCTGATAATCCATTGCCTTCATCATTTTCGGAATCGTCCCATTGTCTCTTCCTTATGTTTTTATCATCTTGCGAATCAAATAATTGCAAGAACGATTCCATATCTGCGACAGAATTGCAATAAGTTATTATTGCTGATTAGTTATTATTATTACCAAAAAAATCACATTTATCTTTTCTCTCACGTATCCCATAAAATGTTATTCATTAAAAATTTAAATTCATAACCAAGATGAATTTGCAACAACAGAATAAAATGATATTCAGTAAAATTCCATAATATTATGTAAACACTACATATAAAGATTGCATCATATCATATAAAGAATTTATTCATTCATTCACGAGTGAATTGCAATGTAAGTTGCAATTTCAATTTTGCCAATGATAATCCTTCTTATTTCATGCCATTAATTTCTCTTTAGTAAGAAATGTACATTTTCCATGTTTAGTTTCTAGGCAAAAATAAACCATATCATTAGTGGGCCTTTCGAAATCTTTGTCACGAACCGATTCTTTTTAAAGAAATGATGCAATCTTCAAAAGTAAGATGTCCTTCAATTATCTCTGCTACAGAAAAAGACACAGTCTTATTTCACGTACCTATCGAAATTTTATCGATAAGGATGCTTTGCCAAAGAAAGATTATTGTTTACACTGAGCCTTCCCTCGTCGAAGAACACACTCTCACGAATAACCGTACATAAATATCATCACCTCATCGAGAACACTGACAGCTGTAGATACATGTCATGTTATGACACACCGCGCTACAACAAACAAAGCAACGCTGATAAAGGATAAGATCTTTCCTGAGATTCTTTCGATTTCTTGAGTCATCAGATTATCGATTATGCAAAAAAAATTCGATTCGAAGATCTGAAACGATCGACAGTATCAATGAACAGCTGTTTTGAAAGTAAAAGTGATAGCGCGCAGAGAAGTCGATTCGTCTCATTGCGGAAATATTTTTAGCCGCGTAACGTTAACGCACAGTGAACGCAACTGCATTTATTTACCACATCTTTCGTATTACTTGTTCTTAAAGATTTAGACTGTCCTGCCACGATCGTGCGAGTCATTTGCTCTGTCAAAGTTGCAAGACATGTTCAATGATTCTACTACTACAATTTTACTCTTTCTAATTCTCAGAATTAGGTCACGAACTGTCTGTCAAGTCATGAACTTCCTACCAGACATAAACAATGTAGAATGGAAAGTCGGGTATTAAGTTAATTGATGTAGTCTAGTAAGTCGGCTAGTTGTAAGTTACCAAAAACATCACCAAGCATGGACAACGAAATATAGAATGGAAACTCAAACATAAAGTTAGTTAGTCCAAGCTTAGTAAGTTGCTTGGATAATTCGGTTATCAGGAGAGTTATGTTCTTAGTTCCAATAAAATTTGATAGATGCTTTTGCATCGCGCGATAAAAGTTATTTGTGTTATTGCAATCTAATCCTTTTCCTTTTTTAATTTACCAGTTCATCAAGATGGTAAGGCAATGATGTTTGATATGATAATAAAATTAAATATTATGTCATTTAATAATTATGATGAATATGCATCTATCAACGAGCACTTCGATTTAATTCACTAATAAATTTCTTTTGTGTAGGGTATCGATATCAATCATAAACATGATAGAAAAGTGCGACGAACGGAGCCTAAGTCTCAAGACATATATTTGAGACTTCTAGTGAAAGTGAGTGGCTTTTAATAAATATCTTTGTATTAAGGTATTGAATAAATTACATATTTTCACATTTGTTCGAGTTTTAGGAATTATATATACTTGTAACATTTTATCGAGATTTTTGCATTTAGTTATATGTGAAAATTCATATTCCGTTTCAGTTATATCGATTCCTGGCAAGAAGAACAAACTCAAAATTTAACCGTGTCATTCTGAAACGGTTTTTCATGAGCAAGATTCATCGGCCACCAATTTCTCTCGCACGCATCGTCAGATTCATGAAAAAACCTGGACGAGAGAATTGTATTGCCGTGACTGTCGGCACTGTTACTGATGATGCTAGAATTTTTGAGATCCCAAAGTTAACGGTAAATCACATATGTGTGCGATATTCATGGCGTTATAAAAATCATGTTACGTATTAATAATGTCACGAACTTTTAATTTGATGAATTAATCTTGATATCAAAATTTATAGATATGTGCTTTGCACGTGACTGAAAAAGCCCGTGGACGGATTTTAAAGGCCGGCGGCGAGATCATTACGTTCGATCAACTAGCATTACGTGCTCCAACTGGTAAACGTACCATTTTGATGCAAGGTCCCCGTAAAGCTCGCGAGAGTGTGAAACATTTTGGTTTAGCACCTGGTGTACCGCATTCGCATACGAAACCATACGTACGCTCTAAAGGGCGGAAATTTGAACGAGCAAGAGGCCGTAGGCGCAGCTGTGGTTATAAGAAATAAGGACCATTATATAATTCGAAGGATATTCAGCATATTCGTGATCGTTTTCCACATAATTTTGGTGAAGAATAAATTGATTTAAGAACAATTCTATTTTTTGTAATGTCTATCCAAAATTTTTAATTCCATTTATAATTATCTTTATTTTTTTTCTTTATATTTTTATAATTTATATATCATTATTTATTAAGCTTATCTGTAATTTCATTTGCTATTATTAAGTTATCTTTATAATTTACTACTCCTACATTTAATTATTAACAACAATTATGTCGTTGGTATATTATCCTGATTTGTTTCTTCCATTGATTCTCCAGTTTTCTCTTCGTCGTCTGATTGCGTTTCCTCTATAACAGTTACGTCCGGGAAATATAGCTTCGATTCTTCTGTAGCCTTTTCTGGATTTTCACTCACATGAAAAGGTCCGATTCCAGCAAAACCCAAAAATGCTTCGCATCCAACTTTTTTGACTGTACAGACGAATATTTCGTAGCTATAAAAGGGAAACATAAAATAAAAAATAGAAATCAAATTTGTAAGACATTATATGTGTAAAAGAATCATTAATTCTCAGAGATTTAAAAACTGATATTTAAAAAAATGAATTAAATTATCGGATTTTTATATTATAACACAGAAAACAATACCCCGTTTTCTCCTCGGTGCTCATCTCAAATGCCTCTATACTCTTAGCAATCATCTTAACTTCAGATGGTTTATCGTATTCGAATACTCCGAAATCGATGACATCATCTTCGAATATTTCTAATATGATTTTTAAATCATTTTTACGCGTGCAATCGTATTTAAAAACGATTACTGGAATTTTCATCTTATCTTCATACTATATGAAAATTAAAAAATGTAATAAAGAAATAATATTAATATGAATTGTATATAATAAAATTTTAATTTAATTTTTATCACATACGACTCATACTTTTTCTCAATTCCAGTTTGAAAAAAGCTAAGAATTTTTATGAAAGCGAAATTTATTTTGTGCCTACGCTTACTGGATATGTTATATTAGTGTATGCGGTGAATATTGTGCGAAAAACGACTGCTTTGTTTCTAGGATTTGATGGTATCCAAACGAAGGGAAACTTTCTATTTTCTTTATCGGGTACTTCGAAAGCTGGATAGTGTCTTCCAGCATAACTGTATAAAATAAAAATAAGTTTTAATAATTTTTTATACTTATTAAATTATATTAGAAGCATAATTACGTACCAATCTTCATTCAAATCGTTTTCTGATTCCGGTAACACCGGTTCATTGAACAAGATTGTACACAGATCATTTTCAACATTGAGATTTCGTTCTCTTTCAATAATCTTTAATCGCATAAACATGCATTTGCCATCGAAAAGCAATTGTTTAGCAACTTCCGAGAAACTATAGGCCGACTGTGCATTGAAAGCGACAAACAATATATTTCTGTATTGCTAAGAAGAAATTTGTCATAAGTTTGTATAAAGAAAGCAATGGTACTTCATCCAGTATCCGATGGAGCAAATCATCATTCAGTTGTTTCCGTGTTTCTTGTTCTATCGTATAGTGTCCAAATAGTAGTTCCTCGGTTAATTCCATATATGGCGGACTCGACTTTTTGTCCCTTCTGCGTCCTTCCTCATCCTTAAATATCCAGGGGAACAATAGTAAAATTGTCTCATTGCACAATGACGTCGTAAAATGTAGCATTTCTGCTTCATATTTTCTTCTAGCTTCAGCCTCTGTGATCAATTTAATTTAATTTCACGCTCATTTTTTAGGTGTAATAAAAATAATTCCAATATGCAATTTTTTATATTTGACAGTTTTCACCTTTCCGAGATTTCCTCTCTATCTCTTTGGCTATTCTCATCTCTTCCTGCATATTTAATAGCCTTATCTCCTCTGGACTCTTCTCGAAAACGTCTATTGAGAATCTGTAATTTTATCACAATGAAATTCAACATGCTTTATATATTATGACTGGTTAAATAAAAATTTCTATAGGAATGATTTCATTGATCGTTCCGATGTACTCATGCTTATCGTCATTTTGAATTCTTTCCAGCTCGATCGTTAGCATTTTCATAAATTGTGGACAATTCGCTCCAAACATTAAATTTATCATTTGCCCTTCCTGGAAAAAACAATAGAACTGTCAATTGTAACAATTATTATGTAAATTATTTGCACGACACTTACATGAATAAACATCCAAATGGGTTCACTTTTTCCTTGAAATCTCTTCAAATCGTTTACGCGATCGCAACTCGCCTAAAAATAATCGAGAGTAATAAAAAATATTATTAGTATCGATCTAAAATCTCTATATTTAGTATACAAAATAATCAATTTTATTTTTTAAAGGGAAATCTAAGAAAAAGGAAAGGTATTTTCTGACGATATATTACCGTAGCATAACTCAATGCATCGCCACCGATCTCCATCTTTATCTTTTTCAGGATACTGATCATACCTGTGCAGGGACCGCTCCAATCCGAATAAACATCCACTACTAACAATGGAAGGCACATTTCCAAAAAGAATGTCGAGTCGTGCAATTTTTCTTAATTGTCTAAAAATTCCTTACCCAACAAACCTTTCCGTTTTAATATCTTTGCCCATTCTTCGTCGTTAACAATTTCTGTCTGCAATGCCGCAGGTACCGTTTTCTTCGCCATTCTTCTCGCCCGTCCTCCTTTCGTGCGTCCCTGAAATTTAAAAGGAAAAACGGAAAACTTAATTCAATACAAATTTTCTTAATATACGAAGAAACGCTCAAAGCGTTGACATTGTGAGAACATTGTTGTCGTAATCTCTTCTTTAACGCGCTCTACCCTTTTGTAACGCAACATCTTCGAAGCTAAAGCGCCGATCTCGTCTATCGCCGATTATGAAATGCCAGTCTTTCTCGTTCTAGAGCAGGCGTTCGATCTCAGATCGATTGATCTGTCTTTGGCGAAGCGAAGAGGGATACTGCATCGCGTATTTCCTGTCGATATTTTGCTCGGTCCCCGACTTTCTTCTTTTATACTGGGGACATCGGCGACATGCTAGACACGCGATATAATATGATGATTAACGAGCTCGTGATACAAATACACGCACAGGTAATTACAGTGCAGAAAATCGAGGATTCCGTCAGGTTCTTTAGATTCGTCGTGACCCGTTATGAGACGTTAAGCTAGAATTATGCCAGAAACTGTTTCGTTGGGGACAGAATGATTAGCATCGCGTACCATTTACGTTCTCTTATCCTTTAAGAAGACCACTAGATTTTATATAGATCTTACTTCACATTAATAGAACCACTTATTTTACGATATTTATTTACGGTATTCATTTACCAGATTAACAGATTATTGAAACAGAGGATTATTGATGTGGCGTTATATGAAGTTATATGGAAAGACATTTATTTTTTTGTGTATATTTTATTGCATTTATCAATATTGAATTTACCGATTGAGATATTCGCTCGGATTATCGAGTTTTAAAATTTTCGCAGAGGACACTGATTGCATGTCACGAGCAATTCTTCCTCGGCAATTAGAATGATGGTAGTTAAAAGGTGACTTAAACATCAATAACTGGTCATGATCCTTGTTGACGTACTCCCACTCGGTTGCTACGTTGCTACAATATTAAGGCGATATTATTAAGGCGATTCATCGACTTCATAGTTCTTACCTTATCATACATATATAAATAGTTTCAGGATAATCAATAAAAGATAGATCGAAGTCATTTCTTCTTTTAAATAGATATCTCGATACTTGCTTTCAAGTAGCAGTCAGACGGCGAATAATAAGCAGAAACTGATCATTTAAATGATAAATCATAAATTTTATAAAAGTTTCCGGATAAGTTTCTTAAAAACTGAATGAAACATTTCGTTTCGAGATTTCTTTTGTGGCCATTATTCCCGCGCAAAATTTAAATGAATTTTCTGGTACGATGCTTATGCGTGCATTGTTAGATGGCATACAAATCATTTAAAGCATTTAAATACATTTAAATATATTTAAATATATTTAAATGCTCATGTATTATATCCAGATTATATCTTGGAGTTTTATTTACAATTATTTTTGAATGAATAGAAAGCTCGGCGAGATTGCGAATTGTATTTTATCATAAAATCGGATGGATCTTAAAAAAATTCTTCCACTGTAATCGTCAAATTTTCAAATCGTCAACCTGAATATGAGCGATTTTGTGGCAATTCGTTAGATTTGTGAGAGCAGCAAAGATAACCGAATTTATTAGTTTGCAACGTGTACATTCATTAAGATTAATTAAAAATGTTTTCCTCTGTAATTTTCATCTATAACAATGATATATTGTTATGAATATACATGACCAACATTTATCTTGAAGGTTAGAGTCTTGTCTTTACAAAGTATTCTTTTTCTGATGAATGTGTATATAATTATATGCTCGCATTCAAATTGCAATTTATTTATGAATTATAATTTTCGTTATTTAAGATATTGTACAGAATATGAATATCATAGAACAAAAATAACATAAATAACTTCAATTACAAATTTTTGCAAATATGTTTGGAAAAGAAGCTATTAAACTCATAGCTGAGCTCGATATGCACGAAGACATCCGACCATTTAATGTAAGAATCGATATAATTGTTATTTTATGAGTATGTATAAACTTTTTCTTTTAACTCCTCTTCTGCAGGAACAAGTAATGCGGCAAGTTTTCGAAGAGATGCACGTACTTTACAAAGCCAATTCAGTAGACAGGTTTATATTGCATAATACTAATCAAAACTATTTCATGACTTGAGAATTTAAAACAAGAAATAAAATAAATAATGATAGAATCCTATTTCTCTGATGATATTTTACTTAACACGATTGTAATATCATGTAAGATAAATATCATCATTTAATTTGATTTATATATAAAAAATAAATGTTACAGTAATGCAATACAGAATGATGGTAGCAACGAATTGTTACCTTCGTTGCATTTTCGACACACGGCTCTACTTAGGAACAAAAGATGCGTGTTGGCATATTTGTATCATCGGATCAAACGGTTAAGACAGCTACGATGGGAATTAGGCAGCATTTTGCCAACAGAAATCACTGCCAATTTGCTGAATGCAGAGGTACAGTGGTTTCAGAACTATAATAAATCCTTAGCCACATACATGAGATCAATCGGTGATGATCACGGATTGAATTTGACTGTAAACATGAACCCTCCAAAGACACTTTACGTCGAGGTAAGCTCCACATTCATTGTGTATATATATTTGAGATTTCTGAGTCCTTAAAATCTACCACTTCGTATAGATCGATGAAATAATTTTTTTTTTATTCCAGGTAAAGTGTCTGACAGATTTCGGTAAGCTAGAACTAGACGATGGAGAAATCATCACATTGAAAAAGAATACATATCATCTTCTACCAAGAGCTACATGCGAACCGCTTATTAGGCAAGGCATTCTTGAGCATCACAATGCATGATGTGTACTGCATTAAACAAGAGATAGCCTTGTCATCTGCGTTATATTCTTGTTTATATTTTTGTATCATATTTATTCATCTATTATACTATATTTACTATAGTATTTTAAGTCAATACTGTTATATATCAGTGAGTGCCCTATACGTTCCGACAATAAACTCAAAAATGTATTTGTTGTTAACCTATTAGTCCATTATACTATTACCATTAGTCAATTATATTATTACTATTATTTATAAATAAATATAATGAAATAATATTTTTTTATTAAAAATAATGGAAATTCTATCAAAAACTCGAAAATTTTTTTTGAGATAAGGACACTTAAAGAAAAGCAATAGCACTAGCAATTCTGTTCCCGAATGCAGTACACAATTCTCGGCTGCCATTCTCTAGGCTTTAAAAACGATTAGTTGCAAAAAATTCCGCTGTGAGTCTCCAGCATCGTCGATTGAGAGAGAATATAATTCAAGGATGACTTAGGTCATGTTATTTTTCGAATAATATTATGCGGTTCAACGAAAACGAATAAACAAGAAGCGAAATAAGCCAATTTCCTTTACTAATATTGTTCAATGATAAATTTGTCAAATTAAAAATACAAAGAATTTTCATTTTACATAAAAATATAATGTGAAATATAACAGGGAAAACTCTTTTGACAAAAATGTCTACGTTGGCATATAACCATATATGTTGTATATCCAATAATTTAGTCATAAAAATCAGTCTAATATTGTAATCCACCGACGTGATTTGTATTATTATATAATATATAATAATATGGTTTTATAAAATAATGATATTAAGAAGAGATTCAAAGAAATCTTTGTATATATTTCATGCATTCAACAAAGTATTATTTTGCAAGTTTGAAATATATTTATCATAATGGAAACGCATGAAAAATTACCTCGCAATACATTGACGTAAGTTCACCACAATAGCAATAGCAATACATTATAATTAATATATATTTAACATTTATAACCAGAATTTATATATGTCACTTAAGTTTAAGCTCATAAAGCTTGATTGACAAAAATTAATAAATTCTTTATGAATTATAGGGCAGAGGAATTGTTACGTAGTAAAGGTATCAAAAATGACATATTGGAAGAATGCGAAAAATCTCTCAAAACTCTGCCTAAAACTGGAAAGAAGCATTTTGAACCTGATAATTCTTGGCTAGAAAATGTTCAGATCGAAAAGGAACTTAAAAATCGTAGAGACTTATTAAATATTGAAAGAGTTGAAAGAGTTTCAGAATTAGCTAGTGCAAAATGGATATCATCACAAAAGAGAGCTCTTGTAATCAAAAGATCTGGACAGGATTGGAGCAATTTTGGCCTAGAAAAAAATGGTTTATTGTATCTACTTGCAGAAGAAGCATTATTTCTCTTAGAAACAGTATGATTTTCATAATTTATACATTTATTATTTGAATAATTTTCTAAATCCTTAATAATAAATTGTAAACAAGATATTTATTATATCGAGTAGAATTTAAGAATAACATTTATTTATAATGATTTTGTTCTCTAGAATTGCCTTGAACTCACTTGGAATGGAGTACCATGTTCAATTCAACAAGCCTATGAAATTTTGATTGATGATTCAATCTGTACTCTAGAAGAATATAGAGTTTATAGCCAATTAATACGCTATGGCTATCGTATACAACGTTATCTTTATGAAGATTTTGAAAAGAGCTATAAATCAGATGAGTTTGCTTCTTCTAAACGGAAAATTATTGTTGAGCCTGAAAATGGACTGAGAATGTGTGATAATCAATTACAAAATCAACAAATTACAATGACGCCAGAAAAATCTTTGATGAGATCAGATATATCTTATATTAGTTCTGACATGAAAAATCTTCAGGATATTAAGCTAGAAGAATCTGTGGAGCAAACCGTACATGATGTAGTAAATCATCTTTTATGTAATGTAGAAAAGCATAAATTAAATACAAATAATCCAGTTACTTCTCCTATGATAGAAACTAACAGAATAGAAATCGATAAAGATAATGAAGAAAAAAATCAAAATTGTAAACCTGAAATAATTTCTGATGAGACATTATTGTGCAATATTAAAATTCTGAAAGATGCGGTATGCAATTCGAACAACGAAACCGCTAAAACGTCAAAATGGCCGGGAATTCGCATTCAGCGTAATGTTAAACTTTTACCTAAAAGGAATGATAAAGTATTACTTCCTGAGGTTTCTGTAATCAATTCTAGTTCAACAAATGAAATTCCTATATGTACTGGAAAACGAAAGATATCTATGCAAGATGATTTGTTGTATAAAAAATCAAAACATGAGGTGAGATATTATCAAATATATATACATTATAAATTATTTCGAATAATTATCACGCATATATAATAAATTGTTTTTAGGTAATTGATTTATCCGATGACGAGATTCAAGAATTGTCACATTCAATGACGCGAATGGACATCTTAAATACATTACCAAATGTCGCCATGAATGAAACGCATATTAAGGTGAAAATTTCCAACCGATACATACCGCATAATATAAAACCTCAAAAGACCGTTTATGAATATAGCCAAACAAGGATGTTACGCATGCAAATGGATGACAAAAAAGCACGACAGAATTGCAAGGCTAGAAATAACCATAGACAAAATGCGTCTAATTTCAACAGTAATGTTGCCATCAATAGGAATTCTTCTCAGAGTCGAAATTCGCATCCATCCTTTTGCGATTCATCACGGCCGTTTTATCATATGTACGGGGCGAACAACAGCTTTCCTTGTACGTATAGAATTCCGTTTAATTACGGCTCGGATTTTTACATGCAGAACAGAATCACACAGAACGTATCCCACAATCTGTTTGTTGCATTCGGAAATCATGGGAATGTCGTTCAGCAGAGTCGAAGTCTCACCATACAAATGAACAACTTTATGATGCCGTTCATGGGAGGATATCGAGCAAGACATTTTTTTACGGAGAATCAGCAATTCCGACCCAATATTTATCAGAATTTTTTGTGGCAACAACGCTTTTGTCAGCGAAGGGCAATGGAGAATACAATGATGCATAATCCTGGACATTCCTTCGCGAGATACCAATATAATGATGCTAATAGAAATGATCGAATCAATAATCGTGAAATTATTAATCGACCCTCATTCACAATTCGTTCCAAAGCTACTACATGGGCGGAATTAAAAAAGATATGGTCCGAAGAGAAAACTATTACAATCGATGACGAAGATCAAAGCAGTAATCAGAACAAGAAGAAATGCGATGAAATACAAGTCATAAAAGTTGCAAATCCATTGATCAGTTCAAGAAATATCTCTTCATTAACAGAGATTTTTAGTAAGCTCGCTATAATAAAATCAGCGCCAGAAAGATTAGTTAGGAGGAAAAAGAGCAAATACAAGATATCATACAATGTATATTCTTGTAATCAGCATTACAAAAAGGCAAATCCTGGTCAACCGTTGTACAGTCTGGTAGTAATAAGGTATCTTTCGTCACTGAGAGAAACAAAATTTCTAAACATTATTATTAAATCATCATATTAATTGTTATCGACAGTCAATATTTTCAATTGCATTTTCTAGGAGAGAGGACTCATTTCTTCAACCCGTTGATTTGAATCGTTTACAACAGGATGCTAAGGGCCAGATAATATTAGCATACGTATCAATGTCAATATCATATATTCAACCAGGTATTATAACGATGCCAAATATAACTTAATCTTTTTATTATATTATATTGATTGTTGTCGATAATTCAATGTGACAATATGGATTTTATCATTGGAGATTATAAATGAATTTGTAAATATTATTTTATCTTAATAAATTTTTACATATTCATAAAAAGTATTCCTTTTTCGGACCTAACGGAAAAAAAGAAGAGGAAACGATAAATTATCAGTAAATAAACACTTGATATATCATAATTCACGATTCTATGGTCTTCTTTATCGATTCATAATCGTATTTTAGAGATAGAGAAAGAGAGGGGGAAAGAGAGAGAGAAAGAGAAAGAGGGATGACATACACAACGTTTCAGAATTCAACATGATAAAAATAAATCTAATTACATAGACTAAGAGATAAAGCAAGAAAGGAAATTAAAGTGATAAAAAAAGTTCATCCTAATAAAAAGATTCAGAGAGAACGAATATTCATAAAAAAAGCGAGCGGCATATTGTGTTGCAACCTAATGTAAGTGCAATCTGCACTTCTCCTTTGACGGTGTTTGTGTTGTTTCGTACCGCGATATTTGACAAGTGATCGCTTTAAATAACGAGAATGGAGCAACCAAAAAGAAAGAAAAGAATGCGATATACAAGATCTGCTAAATCTCAAGATGACAACACGGGACAAAATAATGAGACTCTGAATTTGAACGTTTACTTAACCTATGATGTTTTGAGAATGATCTTTCAATATTTAAAAGGCCGAGATTTGTCCAATGCTGCAATGGTTTGCAGGTATAAATAATACATTTTGATCCATGATTCTTGATTTAATCCTGAACAATACAACAATTCAACAGTAAAAAGAAATCGTAAAAATTTCTGCACTTGACAGAATTGTTTACAACTAATAGTAAACTAATGGTAACTTTGACTTTAATCTTTGCATGCTTCTCTTTTGTGCTTTTCTTTCTTGAAAAGTATATGAATTATCAAGACAGTAATACACACATACACACACACACAGACACATTTACTATTAAAAATTATTAAATTGAATATAGAAAAAAATTTGAATATAAAGTACATAATAATGTTTTATAGATCCTGGTTAGAAGCAGCGAGTAATGAACATTGCACAAGAGGACCTGTGTGTTTCGTAAGAGATTATTCCGTATACAGTCAAGTTGTACATCAAATCAGAGATTTATATATTAAACCACGTATAGGAATCTTGTTTATGCCTAGAAATACAAAAGGAATAATAAATTTAGAAGGTATACATTTCTATTTTATTTACTTCCATGTTGAAATTATTAAAATCAATTTTCTTTGTACTTTTCTTCAAGGACATATCGATAAAGTACTTCCTTCAGATTGCGAAATCGTAGTACTTTATGCACCAGGAATTATTATAAATAATGAAGAAATGGAAGGTTATCTACATCCGAAAGTTGTATGCACATTTTTACCAGAAATTCCAAATGTAACTATTAACACATGTCAAGTATCAACAAGTTTGCACAGCATAAAAGGATGTGCTGCATTTGAAGAATTAAACAAAATAATAAGTTGTGCACCCAAATTGAATTGTGAGACATCCACGTGTTTAATGATATTCTGTAATTATTCGGGTCATGAAATAGCAAGTATTATGATTTCAGCTATAAAGAAAAGGTAAATTGAGCTTAATTCGAATAACTTATATATAATGAACTATAATAATTACATATATTTCCAGAATAGTATATAATAATTACTTGATATTATCATATATATATTTTATATTTATTATATTTTTTATATTTATCTTTTCTTTGCATTTTTTCAGGCACAATAACAAAATATGTTCTTTGTGGGGTGGCGTGGTAGATATCAGCCATATGCAAAATTCTTATTGGCAAATGCCATATTGCGTTGCCGTTTTCATTTCTGGTGCAATACAAACCTGGTCCACCATCATCGACATGAAGTGCAACACAAAAGAGTTGATTGAGAAAAAATTAAAATCGTTCAAGGAACGGATAAAATTAAAAAAGCATTCCATAGGATTTATGTTTGTATGTACAGCACGCGGAAGTACTATGCATAAGAAGCAAAACGTGGAATCAACAATATTCAAAACACTATTTCCCAATGTACCTTTAGTAGGTTGTTTTGGCGATGGTGAATTTGGAAAAAATACAATGGACTTTGACAACACAAAAGAAGGTGAATTACTCATGATTTTCTTCAATTTCGTCTTTCAAACTGTCGATTTCACAAGTCGTAGAATTCATAAGTGTTGTTTTCTATTTCAGAATCTTCTATGAATAAACAAAAAAGCAATAGCAAAAATAATCGTAGTCGTCGTAAAGATCTATGGTATAACGTATTCTCTACAGTTTTTATGATACTTACTTATGGTTAATATTTCAGGATGAAATGTAAGATATATATGTGATAATATATTATTATAACGTTCATATTAATGTGCATATGCTTTTTAGTCTTTTTCCTCAGTTTGTTTCTTCTCTGATATGTGAATTTTAAATAATGCGGATTATAACGAACGAATCAGCTGTATATCAAGAAAGTAAATAATTCAAGATATTCGACTTGTTTTATAGCACTTGTAATATTATCATTTAACTATATCATCATTTAGCCGGTTTTATAAATCACTAACCGGTTGTGCGCGATATACATGTCATTCAATTCAATGAACAAACTTTGCAACTTTTGGGACTTTATAATCTCGAGAACCACTTGACAGTACTTCCGCACTCCGTGATACAATATATAAGATAAAACGAGGGTAAAAACTAGGTCGAATGAAAAAGTGGCTTATCGTATATACCGCGAGGATTTAAAAAGAGATCTTCGCTTCACCACGCAATTATTACAACTGTTCGTGGGTAAAATTCTGATGTGAGCTTTAATCGGTTCACAACAATTTTACTCGTCTACAACTTCGGAAATTCGTAGTCAAATTAAACACCAGTAAAATGTTATTGAATCTATTATTGAAACAAATCATGCTCATTGTACTGTGTTATCCTGCACATTCGGAACGATGGGAAAGTGGTTTGTATCAGAGATATGACGGTTATGGAGAAGACTGGATATTCATGCCTGATGGTAATGGGCAGCCTCAAGTAGCGGTATTAAAAGTCGAAGACAGCGAAACAAGAAGCATATTAGAAGATTCGGAAATAGCCTACATAATTTATACTAGGTATTTAATTGCAATGTACATAATAATGCTTTGCTATTCAGATTATATTTAAATGTTAAATATTACGAAATGCATATAATAACAAATGCCTATTTAAACGTTATTTCTATAATATGAAACATGCAAAGTAAGATTTGAAAATGAGAATATTCCTTCATAATCATATTCCTTCAAAAACGATAAACGAGAAATATACGTATCATTCAGTTATTCGTTACAAAATTGTCATCTTTTCAAGTAGTCGGCAATATATTAACAAACTGTATTATTGTGCTGCATTATTCGATAATTATGCATTTTAATATTTTCAAGATCTGGTCCAAAAAAAGGTACACGAGTGACTTTAAATGATACCACAAATCTTGCCAGTTCTGATTTCAAACCTACACGAAAAACAAAGTTTATAACGCATGGCTGGAAATCGAGTGCTTCAAGTGCTGGATTATTGGACATGAAAGAGGGTACATTTTTGTAAAATAAAATATTTTTTAAAACTAATTTTTTTCAATAAAGAATGGAATAATAACTCAAATCACATGTTCTTAAATAGCTATTACTTGCTGTTATTTCATAAGCGCTCTTATGAAAAAAATAATTTATTAAAATTAAACTAGAAATAAAGTTTTCTGAATAATTCATGTTTTTCCAGGTTTTTTAACTCACGGCGATTATAACGTTATTCTCGTGGATTGGGAACCTTTGGCCGCAAGCACGTTTTATTTGGGACCGATGCATAATACTGTTAGAGTTGGAACTAATGCCGGCAATTTTATAGATTTTTTAGTGAAAACGACTGGTTTAAAAACGGAGAATGTTCATTTTATCGGTATGCGGTTTCGTACAATATAGTAATATATTAATAAATTAATATATATTAATAAGAGCATTTTTGTTATTTTTTAAATTATCAATATTTCTCAATTTGCAAGGCCATTCCCTTGGAGCACATGTAGCTGGAAACGCGGGTCATGCAACTACTTCTGGTAAATTGAGCCGTGTTACCGGTTTGGATCCAGCGCTACCAGGATTTCATATGCTTTCCTCCGAGAAAACTCGACTGGATCCCACTGACGCAGTATTCGTCGATATCATACATTCTTGTGGAGGCGTATTAGGCTTTCTTCAACCATTAGGGAAAGCTGATTTCTATCCAAATGCTGGTACAGCAGTTCAACCTGGATGTTGTTGCGCTCCCGAAATAATGGGTAAAATATCTCCATTTTATTCAAGTCTTTAATTACTATCATAGAAACGTCATCTATCTCATAATTTATTTCAGAGGCCTGTAGTCACGGACGATCATATGTATATTTCACGGAGAGTATCAATTCGAAAACCGGATTGCTAGCTACAAAATGTAACAATTGGGATTCGTATATGGCTGGCAAATGTGCTAATTCACAAGTAGTACTCATGGGAGAGCATGTTGATCAGACCGCTGAGGGTTTATTCTTCCTCAGAACGAGATCGGATTCACCTTATGCATACGTGTCGAAAGTAACTGATAATAATGTATGATTTAAAAATGATAATATGAACAATATAAATTTTTCCAAAATGTGTTTTAGAGTAATTTATATTACCTTGCAATCCGCTATTTTATTGATAGTAAAGAAAACCACAAATATAAAATATGTGTCTTTAATAAATAGTCTTATACACATGACTGAAGTATAATAAACATAGCAACAAATATTCTTGGACTTTCTACAAACTTGGACTGTCTTTAAACAGTTTGTAAAGCTTTATACAGTATTTTTTGCTACTCCTTCAAGCACTTGCGCTTATTCGCGACAGTTAAGAAATGAGCAGCACCAACAATATTTAATATTTAGATTGGTTTGTATAACAAAGTCGTCACATATTTCTTGCGATAACGATGTGTGGCTGATAAAACCATGACGCTGTCCTTAATGCTTAAAGCATAGAGATGATTCAACATAACATGATTTGGTTCAGGTAAAAGAGTAGGTTCGCACTGTAAAAATAATAAAGAAATATGCAATGTGAAAAAATATTTCATTAAATTTTGGCTGAACTATATAGTTTCTATTATCTTTTAACTTACAGAAAGTGGTGTGTCCTTATTAAGAATTACTTGTAGTAGATGTGGTGGCAATATAGGTGGGCCAGCTAATTTGTCCCAAGGCTTATGTGGCGGTATTTCTTGTCCATATTCTGTCTGTGCGCTATTAATAACACCTTCGCTGTCCTTTGCAAGAGCTTGGAATACTTCGAAATCAGATTTTTTTACAGAAACTAAATTATTCTTTGAGCCCATGCCATTGTCTACAATTTTCTGTAATATAAATTTTTGTATTTTATATCTTACATATATATAGATAGTATATATAAAATTACTAAATTCACAAAATTAATATCCTACCAGTCCAGGATCATGTCTCCATTCACCGTCAACGAAAAACTTATATTGATGCTCTCCCTCTGGCAAATCAATTATTGTAACGAAATCACCATGACTCTTCACCATTGGCAATGTTTTCCATCCAGTAAAGGTCCCACTAATATATACTTGTTTTCCTCCTCCTTCCCATTTGAAGACAGTCGGTAGCACCTTATTATCAGTGACTTTTGTTCCTTCAGAGACAGTGTTGGATCTTGGTCGTTGTGATCCAAAATTTTCTCCATCTTGTTGACTATTCTATTAATGTATATTCATGTAATATAATGTAGTATAATTTTAATTACATTAATATAACTTATAATTTATAATATAATATCTTTTTATTATAATTAAATCTTTTTTTAAATTTGATTATACCTTTGTAAAATATGTTTCTTCTTCTTCGTGAGAAGATTGAAAGACAATTTTCTGAACTGGTTTTTTATCAAAGACAAATGCTTGGCCTTCCTTTCCTGGTGAGGGTGGAGGAAGATCTTTATTATGTCGATGTTCCCTGTTATCCCTGCTCACTGTGCTGCTGTGATGATGACTAACAGGTTGATTGCTTCCTGCATTACCCATTGTTATAGCCAAAAACTAAAGAAATATATATATATATATATATTTGGTTTTATATACATTTATATACATTAGTTATATACATTTTCAGCAAATAAATATCATTACATGATAATATACATATACACTAATGTATACAATATATATGAATAATATACACTGTTATACGAAATTTCTTTAAGGTTAGATCACATTTTCATTTTTGAAATTTAAAGTTTAAAGTTTTAATTTTTGAATCATTTAATATGAAAATTTAAAATATAATGAAAAACTGCTTCATAGATTACGTAATAGCAATATTATATCCATAAAGATGAAAGTGAAAGAATTAAACGATTATAAATAATAATCAAATATAAAATAAAAATCTATGGTTATCTAATCTATTTATACAAATGTGATGATGAATTTACTGAACAATAACAATAAATAATTTATAAAACGAATAATTTACAATTACTTACAATGATCCCTGTTCGATAAATCAGAAATATAAACTTTTTCTAACAATATTTAAATTAAATCGATGAGACTACACTCCTGCAGGATTCTTGTTTCTACACACGCTTAAATCGTCCCGAAAGCCATGTGAAAGACATGGGATAAAGCATTTTGTTTGTAATCACATATAGTTAATTGCACGATTGCAGCAATAACTTTATTAGGAGAAACTATCTCCAATATTATCTTTTCCATAGTAAGATATTTTATAGCTTATGACTGTTATGATAACATCTAGTTACTAGTATCTAGAAAGATAATATCCTAATGGCGCAGCGATACAAATCGCACGTCTAGTTTATTAAAGGGACAATACGTCGCTCCATCAAAAAATATAATTTCATGTAATGGAATTAAATGTTTTATTAATAATATACCTATCTATGCAAATATATGTTCAGTTATTCCACATTTGGAATATAAAACATATATGTGCCTATCGATTCAGATTTTCAATTTTTACTTTGCGCATCGTAATATATCGCATATTTCTCAACAGAATAAAAATTTTATAATAAAAATAGGCAAATTATCGAATTATGATTTAAGAGTTAGTAGATCGATTTTTATAATAATTGATGACAAACTGATTTTTAATAAGTTATTACATCGTTACATGTCCATCAATCCAAGAAATTACTAAACAATCTAATATGAATTAAGAATATTTTCGTTTCTTCTCTTGAAATTGTATCAGAAAAATGGCATAGCTTCTATAATGCATGATGATAGGATGAAGGTTTTAACGAAACATATATCTATTATTTCAAACAGTGGAATTTGTCGCTCTTAATAGCTATAAGATAGTGCAATTAAATGATAATGAATTGACTAGCGCATTTGATTACAAGATATTACGTAGATTTAAAATGGAAAAATCGTCAGTTCAATTGTTACACTAAATGTGGAAGTTTCTTAGAAGTTTTCTGACTGCCAGATAATGTCTGCAATGTCTATGAAATATGCAAGCAGATATGCAACATCACATGTACGGCACGAGTCGTGTTGTACATTTTCTATTCTAGATTGGCAGTGTGCTTGTCTGCCAGATTGCGAGAGCACAATGTATGCTGTACATTTGCAACAGCGTTCTTAAATGTGGCGCGATATAATCTTAAACTATTCTAGTGAGCATTATTAGATTATTAGAACATTATTATTATAAAATTTTCCTTTCTTTTTTCTCTTTCTGCAATTCTTAAAATATTTGTTGAATTGTGTGAAAATTGTCAAAAGTTATAAAAAAGTTGATGTTCCTTGATTTTAATAAATTAATAAATTTTCTTAGATATATCTAAATATGAATTATTTGGTAGCAGAATTTCTGCGATATCAAAATACTTAGTGTACTTCATTTCACATTTGCTAAGCAAACGATGATGTTGCTTTAATGCCAGATAAGGATTTCAAACACGTATGTCTTATCGATTCAATATATAAAGTATATATATGTAATTGCATAATAATCAATCATATATTAATTTTGTATATTTAAGTGGCATTATTTTTGGGATGTAGTATAATCTTCTTTATCAAAATTCTGTACTATTTTTATGTATTTTTTATTAACGCATTTAAAGATAAAAATAAATAAAAGAATATAATTACTAAAATTCTCTGAGATTAAATTATAAAACAATCTGCTATATTTAAAATAAAAATCTCAAATTAATGGTGAAATTTAATGTTTATAAAATTTTAATCATTTTCATTATCTTCTATACAATCAGAGCTCTTATCAGATATACGTTCCTCAATATCGTCATAAATTTTTAAAGCAGCAGAAGATACTTTTTTTTTGTGTTTTAGTCTAGTATCTGGTTTTAGATAAAGTTTGTGTCCATTTAAAATTGGCCATTTGCTTCTTTCCTTTAAATATTTTGCTGCTATCTGGATGTTCTCCATTTTAGCCATAGCACTCCTAAATACGAAATAAAATTTGGTATACATCAGCTATATTTAAAAAAAACATGATAAATTAAATGAATAAATTATACATACCTAAAATGTTCATTATATGGTTTCAATAAAGTAACTTGTGTACATCCAGGAATAACACCTCGTACTTCACGTGATTTTGTGCCATTCTTTATATTTGAAATAAATAGCCTATAGTACAAAATAAATAAAATATAAATGAAAATAAAATATGAATACTTTTATCTATCAAATATAACATTACGATTCATAAAAATTGAGTTCTTACGTTTGTGTTACTTTGAAGTCTGGTTTTATTTCAGGTACGAAAACCTTCTTTCTATTTTTCCTAATTTTCTTGTTAAATACAAGAGGTTCCAATGTTTGAATAATGATCCGTTTACCATTGATTGTTTTACCTTTTGCAAGCTTATAATTTTTTATTTTTTCTTCTACGCTAGGAAATATAACATGACATGATCTACTAGATTGTCTTGGCAATTTTATATGAAAATTACCAACGAATAAATTTTCAACTTCTTTTCTGTCTTTTATTGTATGCGGAAGAGAAACATTCAATGTTCGTTCTTTTCGCTTTACCTTTTGATCTAATTTTCGTGAGTTCTGCATAACCTGAAAATATATAACGTGTAATGTATGAAAAGCATGCCTTGTATATATGACATCTTTGAAGTTAATCTTAGATATATCATAGAATAAAAAATTGGGATATAAATACATATAAATAGGAACAAAAATATATATATATATATATATCTGCTGAAATATGTAAAATAAACTTAATAATGTATGATATAAACTTACGTATTATATATATTACGTATATGTATATTAAATATATATAGAACTTGAACACAATAAACCGACAATTAATTAACAAATTTGTATTTATATCATAAATTATAAAATTATCTTTTCGTTATAAAATTTTTAATACTAAATAATGTATGTTATTTTATATGCATGAGGTGTATAAAACATAGATAAACAAACATAGAACAATTCTCATGCAATAAATGACCAATCATAGGAATTTAGTTCTTTTAGTATTGCTATATGTATTATGAGAATAAAAATAGATAAATTTATTAAAAACTGTGGAAAATGTGATAAATTGATTTAAAACTGTGGTTTCATTGATTAATCTAAATATAAGTCAGTTTTATTATTTCCTTACGCTATATAATACCTTAATTTTTAATCAGAATAGCCAATTAAAAAATTGAAATTGTAATCGTTCCGACTGTAAATTCTCAATTTTATTTATGCTAATAGTTTATTTTTAAACAGATATTTCTAATACAAAATACAAATTTATCGCTATTAATTATAATATAACTGATCTCATTATATCATATTAGACATTATTGTCGAGCGTTTGTATGTCAAAAGATAATAATAGCGGATGTATATTGCGTAAAACATTAGAGTATAATATCCGATAACTAATAGGAAAGTGAATAAGACAAAAAAAACAGCATCTTTAGAAAACTAATCTTTTTAAATTCTAATTTGCACCAAAAGTTTGTGTCGTTTGAGGTTTTAATTTCGAACTTTTGCTAATGAATGTTCCTAGGATTGAAATGTTGGTAACCGCAATATGTAGCAACCTTGTAAGTTCAGGATTAGACATTGGTATCAAGTATTTAATACTTCGGTTCACGTCAATGAACATTCTTTCTCTTTGATTATATTCGTTTTGAGTAAGTGGTACTTTTCTTTATCCGTTCTTATTTTTCTCATCATAATCAATATTGATTATTTTTTTGCATATAATATTTCTTGAATTTATCATAATTTGATAGATTAATATAGTTAAAATTTTTTTAATGTGAATTTTATTTAATTTATAGTTCAAAATGGGGCGACGTCCAGCCAAATGGTATGTAACGAAATCTTTTGTCTTCGTTCTCGATAATTATAACTTAGTTATAACATACAAATTTTTAATATGTTTTATATACGTATATTCTGTATTATAATTTGTTTTTATAATTTTAAATTATAATTATTTTTTATTAAGTGACACGATAAAAATAACTCGTTTAAATACTTTTGTGATTCAATGCATGTGCTTTAAAAATTTATCTTTTCAGTTATCGGTATTGCAAAAATAAGCCATACCCAAAATCCAGATTTTGTCGTGGTGTACCAGATCCAAAAATTCGAATTTTCGATCTTGGTAAAAAGAAAGGCACTGTTGACGATTTTCCGCTTTGTGTGCATTTAGTATCAGATGAATATGAACAATTGAGTTCTGAAGCTTTAGAAGCTGGACGTATCTGTGCCAATAAATACATGGTGAAAAATGCTGGCAAAGATCAATTTCATATTCGTATGCGGCTTCATCCGTTTCATGTGATTCGTATCAATAAGATGTTATCATGTGCTGGAGCTGATAGGTTAGTTACATACATACATAGTTTGAAATACATATTGGAACTGATATGATTTCTTTTATAATTCAATATGTTGCAATATGTTACGATATTTTATATCTTTGATGTGCTTTTATAACTTGAAATGTTTTTCATAGACTCCAAACAGGAATGAGAGGTGCTTTTGGCAAACCTCAAGGTACCGTTGCTAGAGTACGTATTGGTCAACCTATCATGAGCATACGTTCCTTAGATCGTCATCAGGCAGTAGTCGTAGAGGCTCTGCGACGTGCCAAATTCAAGTTTCCTGGTCGTCAGAAGATTTATATATCGAAGAAATGGGGTTTTACAAAATATGATCGTGAAAATTACGAGGCATTGAAAACTGCTGGTCGTCTTGCACCAGATGGTTGTAATGTCAGATACTTGCCTGAGCATGGACCCCTAGAAACATGGAAGAAATGGAGGAGAACACTTGCTGCACTCTAATAACAATTATATCTTTTGTACAGTGTATTTTATAAAATACAAGTATAAATTTGGTTGTAAACAATTGTATTTTGAATTATAATTACATTGTGCAGAAAGAAAAATCTGTAATAATATTTAATCCGAATAGCAACAAATTGTTCTTGATAAGCTATTTTTTAAATATCAATAGTAAATCTATTATCGCCAAACACATCTTGTAAATTTTGTGAAGTGGACAATATTAGAAGTTAGTAATTTCGCATTAAGATGAATTTTTAAGGTTTTATACTTCAATTTGAATCTAAATCATTAAAAATTCAGATTTTAATTATTAATTAAATTATAATTCGAAACAATAAAATAATCACGCATTAATATGAGTGTGTTTTAAACGGTATACTTAGATAAAAAGTTATTCTTTTTTAAAAACTGTTTTTATTATGAATTATCTCAAGTAATATGTTGAGATGTTAAAAGAGTTCTATGATTGGTTTATAATATTTTAAAACTTTATTTAAGAAGCCTTAAATAACAAGTGATTATGAATACTGGTCGCAGACACATCATCAAATATCTCTTCTGTGCATATACTGTATGCAGTTATGTGGAATTCAATTGGTAGATATTTAGAGATAATAAAAATTCTTCAACAAACTTTCATTCAGAGATGGCGCTAGCGATGGATACTTCTGCGGAATCTTTGACCGAATTCGTTCCAGTCCAGTTCCAGTTAACTGAGGAGTGTGTTACGTCATTTCATTTTTTTGATTAATATTTTTACGATATTATTTAAACGTTAAGCAACTTTTTAATACAATTATTCCTAATAATACGCACAAGAAATATGGTGAGCCTTCAATAATATGTTTTATAGATTTTAGAAATAATAGAAATCGCTATCATATTGCTAGTACGATTTATCTTCACCTTAGTTTGACCTTCATTTGGAGTTATCATGATATATATTTAATATACATGATATATATTATCCTTAATATTTAAATTTATATATTTTAATAGAATATGTAATGCAATGTAATATACAATAAGTCTTATTAAACATGAAATATATCTATATATGTTATTAAGATATTATTAAGGTTTTTTATTTCTCTTTCTAAAGGACTAAATCAAGTAATGTCATATTACCATATTACTACTTCAGGTCATATTACTACTTCGAATAACATGCAATCTATAATATTTTTTATATTACAATAAATAAGTTTTTTTTCATATCTTGTATTCTAGGCGGAACCAATAAATGTCGTGATTACTGGTGCTGCTGGACAGATTGCTTATTCATTATTGTATCAGATTGCAGCTGGTACAGTTTTTGGTCCAGAACAACCAATTAATCTCAGATTATTAGATATTCCACCTATGATGAAAGTGTTAGATGGCGTAGTTATGGAATTACAGGATTTAGCACTTCCTCTGTTACAAGGTAGACAATAAAAACTATGATAGAAAAAATAAAGGTATATATTAAAAGTTTGTGATTTCTTTTCATAATAGGATAGCAATTATACATATGAATCATGAGAAATAAAATCATTATAAAACATGATTTTCTTATTAAACTTTTATGAAATAGATGATATCTATTATATATTTTTTAATGAATGTATAAATTAGTTTCATTGAAAATTAGAAAAATACCATATAATTTATCATATGACTTCTAATACTCTTATATAATCATTAATTTAATTTAAATTATAGACATTTTGCCAACAGCTGAACCAGCTAAGACTTTCAATAACGTATCGGCTGCTTTCTGTTATATATTTTTTAATGAATAAGTCAGTTTCATTGAAAATTTAAAAGATAACATATAATTTGTTATGACTATGACACTGTTATATAATCATTGATTTAATTCAAATTGTAGAAATTTTGCCAACGGCTGAACCAGCTAAAGCCTTCAATAATGTGTCAGCTGCTTTTTTGGTGGGCGCGATGCCACGAAAAGAAGGGATGGAACGTAAAGATCTCTTGGCTGCGAATGTTGAAATTTTCAAGGTGCAAGGCGAAGCATTAGACAAATATGCGCATAAGGATGTCAAAGTGTTAGTTGTCGGTAATCCTGCTAACACTAATGCACTTATCTGTTCACATTATGCACCATCGATACCTAAAGAAAATTTCACCGCAATGACCAGATTAGATCAAAATAGAGCACAAGCAGCATTAGCTGCACGATTAAATATACAGGTAATTTATATTACCTTGCTTAAAAAATTTTTAGGCTACTTACCTAAAATGTTGCTGTATAAAATTATTGTTATCAATAGTGTCAATCATTATAATGTCTTTACTTTAATAGGTTGATAAAGTAAAGAATGTTATTATCTGGGGTAATCATAGTTCTACACAATATCCTGATGCAGCGCATGCCACTGTAGCTCTTCAGTCCTGCACAAAAACAGTGTTGGATGAGATTAACGATAATGAATGGCTGAATAAGACTTTCGTGGAAATGATACAGAAACGTGGTGCTGCGGTGATAGCAGCTAGGAAAATGTCTTCTGCTATGTCTGCTGCTAAAGCTGCTGGAGATCACATGAAGGATTGGTGGTGTGGTACCAAACCTGGAGAGTGGGTCAGCATGGGCGTTGTATCCGATGGAAGTTATGGGATTCCGAAAGATATTGTTTTTTCATTCCCTGTCATTATTAAAAATAAACAATATGAAATTGTGCAAGTATGTGATCATATGAATCCATAAACAATTATAGCTGCAAATGTATAAAAATTAAATATAATATTGGATATTTTTTATATTGCTTATAGAATCTTTCAATCAGCGAATTTGCCAAATCCAAGCTGGAAATCACATCTAAGGAATTGGAGGAAGAACGTGCAGAGGCAAATAACGTGTTGAAAAAGTGACTAGCATTGGTGCCAAATAATAAAATGGAAAAGGAATTTATATCAGCAAAATTGTAAAAAGTATTATCGATATACTGTATGCTACAGGAATGTATGTAGATACAAGAACATGTCTCAAATTGTTTTGAATATAGGAACGATACAGTAATAAAATTTATGAAAAATTAAGTCAGGAACAAGAGTATGATTTTATATTTATTATTAGCTTTTCATATTTGGCCAATCATGACACATTGTTAAGTAATTCACGAGTTTTATTCATGATTGGTGTTTATGATAATCACACATTTCGTGTAAAAAATCGCATATTAAACACATTTTATCGTAACGTTTCTATATTCGAATTACAGGACACTGTAATACGTATTGTAATTCAAACATCATATTAGAGCAGTTTAATAGGCAGTAATGGCTTATTGGCGATAATATATAAATGAAACATAAATGTTACATATTGTACGTTATAGCTAATATGTTATAGCTAATTAATATATGCTATATAAGCAAATTATTATTATGTAACACGTATGTACAAGCTTTATAACACTTGTACCAAGATGTATGTGGAGAAGGCATAAGTATATACATATACATATATACATATATATATACACACACATATATATATATATATTTTGCAAAAAGCACTTTTTCACTTTTTATTCATTTCCCAAGAAATTTATATTACAGTTAAGTGGTAATTTATAATATCAATAATTTTATTCAAATCTTTCCTCACATTTATATTATCTTTATATCTTACTTTACTTTCTAAAAACTATCATTACAACTATCTCGAAATTTTTTTATTGTTGTAATTATCGCGTGAGCATTTAAATATTATACAAAGATGCAGAGTGTTTAGTTCGACTCTGATAATGCTCACAATGAAATATCGCAACTTCTTTTCGTTTCTCATTTAAAGATATCCATTAAAGTTAGATAATATACGAATATTCAGTTAAGGGGCAAATATTCAGAAGCTGTGGACATTCGTCTAGATACTACAAAAATGTTATTTTCTCGATATCATGAAAAGTTAACATTTTGACGAATATATATAAATTTTGATTTATATCATTCTCTTTGCATAAATATCCGTGACAATTTGTTTACGTGTGCATGTAAGTAATATAACTCTCTCTTTTCTCTCTCTTTCTATATATATATATATATATATATATATATATATATATATATATATATAAAATAAAGAAATAGGTCGCACTGCGTACTGTTTATATTTTACTCGCACAATTTTTATTTTTATTTAAATACGATAATATTTTCAGGAAAGATAATTTAACATTATGTAACGATGAGGAACTTCATTCCACAAGAGCAATAAATGTATTTAAAATATATATACTAAAGCTTTATGAAAAAATAATCTTTCAAACAAATTAATTTTATATCAGATTATGTAATTAAATATCTGTCACTTGTTACATAATATATACAGAATATTCCAGATATTCTTTTACTATTTCTTTAATCAATTTGCAATCGATTTTCACTTTGAGAAATTATTTAAATTAAAAAAGACTAAACAAATAACAAAACTATTTTCTTTTGTTAATTTCGAATAGATTTTATTTGAATAGAATTTTAATATGCAGGCACAACTGCATATAAATAGTAATTTCTCTTGAAAAATAAAAATCCATTCCGAACTGAGTAAAGAATTAATCCTTAAAAGAAAATCTGATATTTTTTAAACACTAAATATATATATATATATATAAATATATAATATATATATATATATATATATTTCTCTTTTAACAAATTATTTTTCTCTTACAATACACAAGAAAATAACATATTTGTCGAATTACAAGTAATATACTGCATATGAATAGTTAATATTTGCAAAAATCTAATTGATCACAAATTGTAAATTGTGGATTTGACATAATGATACTTATAGAAGAATTAAGATGAAGAAAAGTGACTAATTCACAGCAAAAAATTATATTAGATATAAATATATATGTCATTTTATCCTATTTACTTTATATACATATATGTATTTACATGTATGTGTGTATACGCATACATATACATACACGTACGTACAAAATATTACAAAACCAATATACAGAAAACCAATGTGATTTTTGAAGAGAGCTCGAAGCATTAAATAATAGATGCATTATAATTTAGTCCGTGAACACTGGTTTACTGAAACGAGTATGACATCAATACTCATTAACATCTCTAATGAAAAGAATTTAGGAACATGTGGAACTATATTTTACATCTGGATTTAAAGATGAAACAAGATATGAAACTGAAACGAAAGATTGTGAAAGAAACATATTCTTGCCAAAAGAATAAGAAAATTTTCATTTATATGACAATACTATAAGTTACTATGTTCCGTGATTATTATATCAGTGCGTATCAGGGAAATAAAATTACAATAAAGGCCGTTTTTGTATACACAGCATACATCAATCTGTTAAGTATATTTTTTTTGCATAATCTATGAATAATTTGAATTTTCGACCAAAAAGATGAATTTAATTTAAATGGAATCCTCTTTCTCGGGTAGCTGCCAAGAGCTTTTCCTTTAGAATCTCCTCGGTAGGATATTCCGGTAATTTTAAATAATGAACACAAGTGTTAACAGAGGGATAACCACCAGAACCAGCGTCCACTTTTCGCACAACCGTTAGTCTCGGATGTAAATTACATAAACCTCCTGGTGGTAAAGCCGAGCAACCAGTAGCGAATTGTAAGAATGCTTTTCTTTCAGGACCGGTCAGTGACAACAACACATTGACGAATCTTTGGAAACCAGGACTGGAAAAAGAAACGATGCGCGATCACAATCTATTATATCTATATCATATAGATTCATAAAAGAAATCTTCTCTTTTGTATTTATATAACATTATCTAATATTTATATCTATCCTTACCTTTCCTTTGTATATCCCAGTTTTGGCTCGGTATAATTGAGCAAATCTTCTTTCGTCCATTGCGGATTCTGTTCTCCGCATAACATTGCTCTCATTTCCTCTGGACTAAAAGCGTGAAGTTTTTCCATCGCGAAAACTTTTGAAAAGCCCGATTTGAACGCTTCAAGTTGTCGATATATTCCCTGGTTAAGGCAGTAATTGATTGTAAGATTAGTATATTCTCTGGCATTTTCTATCGTTACTGCAACGTCCAGGCCACCTTCAATTAATTCCACTTGATCATGTTGAAAAACTTTCGAACTTGGTGAATACGTCATGGTTAATGCTAAATCTTCGATCGCCACTGAAGTACCAGATGGATGAGTAATATACAATGATGTGTCCTCATCGGTGGGACTTGGACCATCGGAAAAAGTTCTATCGCGCTTGTTAATCGCATTTTGTATTTCCTTCAAAAATTCTCCCCTCACAGGATCCACTTCGATAAGATCCTCTATATCCAATAATCCAGCATACCATGGACAGGGTTCCAGTGAGGAGTATGTGGCGTCAGTCTCTCCTTCCTCCGATATGAAGCTACTTGACATGCTGGACGACATGCTTTCTTGCGTAACACCAGTAAGACCGATTTTCTCATTGACATTGTTCGAGATATCACCGCGACACATTAATTTTAAGAGTGGACGGGACAATGGTAGATCTACTAATCTATTATCCTGAAGAACTTTTGCAAGAAAGACTCCTAAGAACCAGAAATATCGTATAGCGCGATCGCAAGCTGGCGAATCTTGCGGTAATGGAGCCGGGAACAAACCGCTCACGCGCGACACATAATATCCTGCAGGCCGAATCTTTTCTCCGCACGATTGCTCCTCATTCAAGATCTCTGCGCCATCATTGTCGATAGAGTCATCGCACAACCAGAGACCCAAGTCCTTACGTTGTAACTCGGCTGCAACTAACGCAAAGAATTCCAATGTAGGCCCGAGACCGGTACCTTCTTCACCCATAAATGCAACTTCGAGTATGCTCTTGCGACTTGCGTGCACTTTTAATACTTGTTCCGCCCAGTCCAATAGTTTTTCACCCCTAGGCACGCTAACTCTCTCGTGTTTAAGTCTACCAACGCGAAATTCGTGACTGTCATCGCGTCGCGGACTTAAACCTGGTGCTCTCTGTCTCTCCAGAATTGCATCTCGTTGTGTTTGCAACCATACAATAGATCGTGAAGCACCAAACGCGGTGCAACTGAAGTAAAGTCGTCTAGTTTCAAACGGCAGCAGAAATGGACAACTTCGAGCAAGTTCCTCGCACCAATTAGGTAATGCACCAGCAGCTAAAGCAAGCGGATCCTGAATCTGCTGCACGATCTTGTTCGTAATCTTCTTTGACGTGAAATCATCCGGATGGAGCCAACATGTCACATCATCCAATTTCTCCTGTTCTAATGAGGCAGGTCTGCCGTCTTCCCGTATAGTACTCAATACAAATACATGCCTTAGCAATTGAAGAACATCTTCTACAGTGCATGCATTTATATTCTGCGCGAGATTACGAGAGTACAATGTTACGATCGGCGTTGCCCTTCCAGATGATTCCTCATCCTTGGCTTCCTTGTATATTATACTATATGAAAAATTAAATAAATTAGAGCATTTTTTCTAAATCATAATGATTTCTTAATCATAATGTCATTAACAAATATCTAGTAATTACGTGTAAGTTGGTTCCCATATCCTCTTTAATTTCTCTTGACGACTACCCAACTCTGTTAATTGCATCAGTTCTTGGGCTGCTTGAAAAATACTAGCATGTGGATCCGAAAGCGATATTTCAACATCCGGTACTCCCGGAAATCCTGGCCCTTTCAACGACAAGGAGAGCCTCGGCATCGATAACGAGCCTGTCCGGCTGTTGACTTGTGTTTCGCTACCAGGTGGAGGTATCTCCAAATCCGTAGTCTGTTACGAAAGTATTACAATGACTTACGATTATTTTTTATTCTAAAGTTGCAATTTGCAATATATTATTTACCTGATTAATGTTCGTTCGGCCAGGGCGCGGATCAAAAGCAGGAATAAGAGCGGAGAATTGACGTTTCAGTACAAATTCATCATCCCATGCACGCCTTTTGCTGCTTTGTGGTGCTTCCTCTTCCATGAATGCTGCCAGAAGATTACGACTTACCATTACTTCTTCGTATTCACCTTCACATCCATCGCCTTCTTCTTCATTCTCTTCGTCTTCCTCCTACAGAATACACGACAATAATTATGATATAATAGCTAATAGCTAATTGAGGCAAAGTACAGTTAAAATTTGCAAGCGTAAAATCTAAATTGTTATTTGCATGTGTTTACCTCTTGATCATTTTCTTCGTTGTCTTCTTCTTCCTCTAGGACACCATCTTCGTCATCCTCTAATTCGGTCAAGAGCGTAGGTCCACCGCTAGTTCGACCTCCACCAGCGCTAGAGGTTGCTACACCACCACAAGATTCCAAGAAATCTTCCAGACTAACCTGGGGTTGTAAATTTTACATTTGTTACATAATTCCTTGTATCATTTTTTAGAGATTTTTTATAGATAAAGAAATGATATTTTTTACTTGTTCGCTGTCGCTGCTTGTACTAGTCAGAGACATGGTAAGCGCTTGTCCTAAGCCTGGTCCAGTTGTTGTAGTAACACCACTACCAGCCACTTGTCCGCTACTTGTCAAACTTGGATAACTTTGTGCCGTACTAAGTAATCCACCAGGAAAATTAGGACTGAGTGCTAATCGTACCAGACTAGATACAGAATTCGGTCCTCGCGGATTAGAACTTGTATTAGAATTTGAAGCAAGATGCTGTCCACCTGTGGGTCCTAGAAATAGATTTTCTTTTCTCATTTGTCATGAAAATTTTGTTATTCGTGTTATTAAAGAAATACAGTAAAATATATAATGAAAATATTGTAAAAAGGTAATTATTCTATGTAACTATAAATGTAAAAAAGAAATATTTACAAATATTAATTATCATGTAATTTAATAATGCTATAAATTCTCATAACATATAACATACAATACATACAATTATTAAGTATGAGACTAACCTAACGTTCGTCTTCGCGCCATTGCAGCAAAAGTTTCCAATAAACCAGTAGCAGCTGTCGGTTCCAAGGTATTGTTAGCATCGGAACAAGCGAGATTAGGTACAGATACCGACATGGGATTGGTAACCACAACAGGACAACCACCCGTCGCATTTTGCGTAGACGAGCTAGCTTCTTTCTCTCGTGTACAGTCTTTAGCAACTAATTCGAAGGAAATGTATGGAATTTTTACATACACTATCAGCACGGACACGCGAGGAGAGGAAAATTTAATATTTGGTCACAAATTAAAAGTGAAAATACCTTCCGCAAATAAACATGAAAGGTTTTAATGTATATATAGTTATTGATCATTATTTTGATCGTATTATAATGTTGAAATGAGTTTCTCTCATATGAATATATGGAAAGGAACTTATTATCGATGCACATACCATCCGCGATTCCGGTAGGATGATGTCTTGGTACAGATTTAATCCTTAACGAGTTCTCATCTGATTCGCCAGAAACGCTGATTCTAACGGGCACTAGGCCAAGTAGTTCGCCACTCAAAAAGCTATTAGTATTGTTCCGTAATCTGTCGGCACCTTCTCTCATGCGATCCAGAACTTCGGCAGCTTCTAAACTTAGTAAGCCTCCACTAGTCTGTATACATAGATTTGCATATAAGATAAAAATATATAATAAAAAGAAATCACACTAATTTCAAATAGCACAAAGAAATAATTTCAAAATAACGATAGAAAAATATATCTCAAACGGATAACATAATGATTTACCTTGTTTCCTCTCACAGTAGCGAAAAGCGATTTTGAACTGGATGCTCGATTGCTAGTGCTATTAACTGAACAATCCGTATTGAGAGCGAGGCTTTCGACAATAGTAGCCAAATCACTGGTAACGGTTCCAGTAGTATCCGGTCTAGGATGCAATACAACCGAAAGTTCACTCGTTGAGTTTGCTCCACCTTCGCCAGTTACAGCGACTACTGCTTCGGCACGAGCTACCGATAATACACTTTCGGCTATTGATTCAGCAGCTTGCTGTTTATAAATGGAAAATGAGAAAATTATTCTTGGAAACAAAATTATCTCAATTTAAATATGTAAATTGTGTACCTTCGCTGCTAGATTATCCGCACTCGCAGCTTGATCCGTGGAAGCTACTGAGCCGCGCATAGCAGTATCGGTGCAGTCGGGTAAACTAGGAGTGCTACTTGATTTCCGACCCGTTAAGACACCGCTTTTACATTTTGCCGTGTTATCCGTTTCAAGGCTAGTGCCAACTAATCTCAAATCATATTTTCCTTCTGCACCCATTCTATAGGAGTTTGATCCACCGTGATCCCATGTTACATCTATCCATCCGTTATGTAATTCTCCTGTAACGGTACCTTCACCTATGTCAAAGAGATATTAACATTATTATTTGTAAAATGTAATATTATATAAAAGCGTACAGTAAAACTATTATTTATTATTTTTATTCGGTACATTCGATAATCTCACCTGGCGGTACTCCATCTTGATCTCTCCACTTCCAATCTAAACCTCTAGCTACTCTGACACCCGCAATTAAATGTTTGAGAACTTGTGTTTTGATAAATCTCCTTTGTTTTCGTACGCCGGCTTCAGCTTCTTTGGCCGCACGACCTAAATCCTCGCATACTCCGGTGACTTCTCCATAAACCTCGAAGCCGGATACAGATAAGTAATGAGTTTGTCCAGATGCATTTTTTCCGATTTGTTGCAAGCGCAAATGCCGCCAACCTTGCGTCTCTTCGCTCGGAGGTTCCAATGTCCAAGTCGCTGTACTGCCTGGTTCATTTAACGAGCAATCATCTACGTGAGCATATAATGTTACCCATGTAACGCCGTCCTTCGACGCTTGAAACATCCAATTTCTCAAAGCACTTCTGCCATATCCGCGAGCATGTCTTAAGGTATAAGTACTCGGAATAATCCAAACACCAAGATCTATCGAGAACCATGCGCGTTTGTCATCATTGGTATGACAATTCAATGCCGATGGATCACGACTAAGTATATCTTCAAGATGACCATACGGCAGATTTCTTCCATCACTCGAAGTTACAACAACCAAACCATACTGACCCGGATTTACCCATTCGGGACAAGTCTTGGCATTCGTTCCGATCCAATATAACAAACCATTTTCGTCGAAATCGTGTTGGTATTTAAACACTATTCTATTTTCCTCCTTTAATTTTCTTACAAACGTGAATGTCGATCTATCGTGATCATGCCATTGTTTAGCTACCATCTTTAACAAATGATTCTCCAATTGTTGTATTGTGCTTAACGGTTCCATTTTTAAGCTACGACCCGATCGATCTATTAACGCGCTTTCACCGGAAGCTTTTTCCAATCGAAAACGTAATCGCCTTGTTAAAATCTACAAAAAATATCCATATGAAGTATAGAATAATATGTACAGTAATATGATAAAGTAATGATATATGTATAAATGACACATATGAATTTGCATACCTGCAAGCCATAGCCTGATCCGGGTGTGTCATACAAATAAACAGGTAATTTTTCAATCGATTCTAGTACCGATACCAATTTATGTACTAAGATTTTGGCTGAATTTTGTTCTTTATTCATATCCTTTGTGTGAAAACAGTTCTTGAATACTTGAATCCTCTGCATTCTGAGTTTGGTTGTTCTCAATGTTGGAGGTGAAGGCCCGGGAAGTGCAGCCAACAGAGCAAGCAATGTTTGTACAAGCCCACTAGAGTGTAATTCATATGCGGATACTCGACCCTCCTCATTCAATAATACTTTAAGTTGTTCCAATGCATTTTGCAGCATATTACGCCACTCACGATTGCCAGATTGTTGTTTCTGAGTCGCTTTTTCTATCTGGCTAACAATGGCACCAAGTTTAGCAACTATACCGCGTGGTTGGGCTTGAGCTGCTTTGAAATAATGTTCATATATTTCCTGCGCTTGTACTTTAACTTTCTGTTTAATAGCTTCGATCTTTGATCTTAATCTTTTTCCTCTCTTTCCAGTCCAACCTGCCGCAAATTCTGGACCTGCATACAAATCATGAAAATTTATGGATTTTGTTAAATTGATAAAATTTATTATTATCATTAAACTTTATCATTATATAGAATTATTATTATTAATATTATAAAAAATATATCTTTTTTTTACCTAAACTCGTTTCTGCTGTGAAAGAATGCTTGGTACCTCTGTTCGATTCAAAGATAAAACCTGGTAAATCTTCTCTCAAAATGGTTGCCTGTTGCTGGCCATCACTATTGTGTATACACAATTCACTTTCTTTCCGACTGGATAACGCCCAATTTCCTACAACTAGTCGCATGGTACCAGGCCGCGAGAGCACAGGTTGGCTTACAAAATTCACTTTTAATTGACTACGTGCCCTTTGCAGTTTTTCCAGGAATTCACCACGATTTTCTGTAAATCACGGATATTACATCATGAATAAATTGTCTCACTTAAAGATAAGATTAAATCAAATATGAAGAACGTTGTGCTGTCATACATTGAAAGAAAATAAGAAAAAAGTAAATGGCAGGCTACAATAAATATTTTCATGTAACTCGTAGTATATATAGCAAAAAAGATATGTGACGTGTGAGAGACACTAGATGAGTTAAACACATGTGTGACCTACCTTCAGTAGTAAGAGACTCTGTATTCCTCCCTTTTCCTGTAGGCAGTTAGTAAAACCAGTTATTCTCTAGATAGAGTTTTCCCATCACAAAAGTTAATCACAAATAAAAAAGAAGAGAATATAACATAGAGTAATGTAGTTGAGAGAGAACGTGTACCATTCGCGTACCATGAAATACAAGGAGAAAATAAAATGACATTCTGACGAGGAAAATGATAGTAGTGAATAATATGCAGGTGCAAAATTGATGATTCTCTATATGCAGGATCGAGCATACACACACATACCCGATGTATCCGTTCCCCCCTCGGGACTCCCGCTAGAATACATGGTCGCCAGTTTGCCGTCGAGGATAAATCTAAACCATCCGTTACTCCCATTTGACAGCTCTAGAGCTGCCGCATCTGACCAGATGTATAAACAATCGCGTCCCCTGCATATGCACCAGTCTCTCCAGTGATATGCTCTTCCTACTAATAGCTCTTTTGCATCTTCCATTCTTTGTTCCTCTCCCGACTGATTTGATTCTGCTTCCGGCTCAGGTGTAGTTTCTTGTGGTCCGGCTAAAGCGGCAACTTTTGAAAATACTCCTAAACGTGCGAAATGTTCTAAGAATTCATCTTTGCCTTTAATCATCAGATCCTGTATCATTTGCAGGACGACCAAATGACCGTCCTCGTCTTCCTGTTAATATTAGAACACACAGAGTTTTTAAACAATCTTAAGCATAAAGCATTAACTGAGATAGGAAAAATAAGAGATAAATCACTACTTATTTTTCTTTCTGAAACAAAAATAAATGCTATACTTTCACATTATTAAAAAAAAACAAAAAAAATGAAAGGACTATTTTATATTACCAAGCTACAATGTATAAGCAGTAATAGATATGGCATTACATATGCATTCTTAAATTATAATTCTATCGGAAAGAGGATAAACACTTTTAGATCCCATCAGCAGCAAGCAGGCTGTAGACAAATCTAGACCAAATATTTTCATAGTATTGTCGAAAGTATAGTATTTTCAAAATCCAATTTTCGCCGTCCTCATGTTTTGAATAATCAAATAACTCGTAAAACTCGCGTTGTCTGTTTCTCGCATTAATAATACATCGATATAATTTTTCACAGAAACACGCCACAACATATACTAGCATAATTATTATTAATTTATGATTATTCTCTGAATCTGATTATATCGCATTCTATAAAGAGAATAATTATGAGATTCTATCGGTCTAATAACGTAATATTCGAATGGATATATAAGACATGCGTAAGTATGTTAAAAACGTCACGCTTTAAATAAATTACAATAAAAGTGCATTTATGTTAATGTTGTAAACGTGTACGTGAGATCTTGACGTAATTATTAATTCAAGAAATTAATAAAGACTTGCGGAATTACGAACAGCGTGGAAAGGGCTAAAGGATCTTCGTAAAAGTAGCGTACTATAAAAATACGTAAATAGACGTTACCATCGTATTGAGAACGTAGTTGCGAGAACTTGAGGACTTGCGAATCTTAAGGCCGGGTAATTTTGGGCCAATAAAAATTGTAGGTGCTGACAATGGCATCTTTATCTCAAGCTCCTGTGAACAATCTTAACTAAATCACTGATTTGATCAATTGCAGGGTAATTCGGTTGTCTCACTGCCTGCATGCACATGGGGATGTTTAAAATGCGCGTTTTGTGTATAGAATTTTATTCCCGAAAATTTCCACATTTTTCGATGAGGGGAGAATTATATTGCATATATTATGAATCATAAATATTGACATTTATGACGTATATGAATTTTTTTCAAAACATTTTAAAACGGGAAAGAGTAAATAAAAAATTTCTCCCCTAATCAATAAAAATAGAAATTTTTTGAAGGTTTTCTAAACATAATGTTTCTTTCTTTAAGAAATAAATGTATATGCAAATAAATGTATATATAAATAAGCACAAAAATTGTTTTGATACAATTAAATAAAAGATGCAACATCGCTTACCTCATTATCCAATACATTGGCGATAACCTCTACAAGCATGGCTCCACATCCTCCAGTTCTATCAGATCCACAGGTTTCTATGAGAAGTTCTGGTTGGATATAATGCACCATTTTTCTAATCAAACTTAAACTTGCTTTCCTAACACTCGGTAACATGGTCGATTGAAAAGTTGCACAAAACACCGGTAATAATCTCTTTAAATAAACAGGCGCCATTTCGGGATCTCCCTTGGGTTCTGTAAATTCTTCTACTTCAGTCTCGAGTTTTCTGTGTTCTTGGTTTGGTGGTGGCAACATCCATTCTCCAGGTGATTGTAATATTGCCGCGACTTCCCTATGCCCCTCATCAACGCGTTCTCTCGCTTTATCCAATGGCGTTTTACCATCCTCATCCCGCAAATCCGGATTAGCACCATGTCTAAGTAGAACTTTTGCGATAGCTGGCCTTCCAAAACAGGCTGCATAATGGAGACTGGAGGATCTTTGACCTTTGTTAACATCTGCTTCTCGATCACATAAAAATTCGACCATTTCTTGTGTACCAAATGCTGAAGCCCAATTTAGCAAAGTCTGTCCAACATCATCCATAAAATTAACATCAATCCCACCCGAATTAATTGCTTCTACCAGTGCATCTGTATCTTTGGAACGTATACAATCAATCAATTGTCTGTGTGACTTTTCCGCAGCACTATCTAACCGTCTCAGTCTTGGTAATAATGGTCCGGACGGGCCTCCGGCAGTACTGCGACCTAGTGCTGATCTTCCTTCAAAGAGTAGAACTAACAAGAGATCAACTAGCCTCATGGAGTCAAGAGCGCATCGTTCATCTCCTTTTAGTGCCTTTTCTATCGCGTCCGGCAATTCAGAACGCAAGAGGTCATATGTGATTGAAGGCGAGCCTCTACAAAGTGTCGATAAAAGACTAATTATTGTCGACACAGAAGCGCAGGATTTCGGTTCTGGAGCTGGAACTGTTGTTGTTGTACTGGATGGTGGTGGCGTTTTTGGATTACTGCAAGTTGCTGCAGCAGAAGTGCCAGGTCCTGCTGCATTTGATAGCCTGGAAAATCATTTGTCTAAGAGAAAAGGAAAAAATGAAACAATACACCGATGCGTTGAATCAATAATGTATGATATATACCTGTATAAAAGTTCAGACACTAATCCATTTGACGCTAATGGCGCAGGATCAGTACCTCTTCTGGAAAATCTATCTGCCAATGATGCAAAGCAACGAAGTGCTCCATCTGCAACGTGAGCATCCTCGTGCCTAAGTAATACCGACAAGGCTTCGACGCAATCGGGTAATGCCTTATCCTGGGGTTCTACTTTGCCACACAGTCTAGTAACGACTGTCATTGCCGAGTGCAGTGTATCGCGATGCACACGTGCTCCATGTTCCCGGATGAAGCATAATGCACAAGGAAGGCCACCGGCCTCAAATACAGCACCTGCTTCCCTTGCACATACGAGCTCCAGTACCTAAAATTAAAAAATAATATAAAGATATAAAATAGAATTTTATTCTGTTGCATACGTAATTCTTCGTTATCCATAAAATCAAATCGTACTTTTATACACTGCTCTGCCAAATCTCGACTGGCTCTTGAGCCAAGTCCAGCACCGGAAAGTCGGCTGCAAATAGCCTTTACAGCACCCTCCATAGCCACTACTCGACGTGTACATTCTGCTGAAACATCCAGATAATATGTAATAGCTCGAGCGGTCACTTCCAACACACTATCTGGTACTAATTCATCTAGGAAGATCCTGCAAAGCGCCGGGAGAAATGTGCGTGGAGGACAACTGTGGAACAAAAGAAAAAATATATAGTGAATATAGTACGTATTAATGAACCGTAACACGTTATCATACTATACATACCATTCGAAGCAACGATCAACATTATCGGACATGAGCAATAACATACATAGTTGTTCCAACGCTATCAATTGCATATCTCTCTCGTCTCCCTGTCCCATACTAAGCCATTCTAATAAAGTCTCAGGGTCTACATCTGCCATCTTGAAAAGAAAGTAAGATAATATGCTTCGTGATATGTGTATATATATGAATAAAATATAGAAATTGTTATGCTATTTTGTAGAAATGAGAGATGAAACATTTTATTTTATCAGATTAACATATTTAGTGTAAACGATCTAAAGTACTGAAAAATATCATTTTGTATATGCTTAATGTATATACCGATATAGTTATCATAGCACATGCATATGATTTTTTATGAATTACTATGATAAACAATACAAATGTACAATAAATATCATAACAATCCTCCTCTTTTGTAATTATATCATTTTATGAAAAAAAGTCTGTTATTTATCACAAAAAATAATAGAATATATAATGAATGATTATGATTATTATTTATTCCAAAATATTCAATTTGATAATTCTTATCACTATTACATCACTTACCTTGATATCTTGAGTAGCACCGATTGAGAGAACTTTACTTCAATACTCTGAAATTACATAGAAAAGCATTATTATAAAACTATGGAGATTAATAGTTCGTATACATATGAAATGATAAAAAAAGCATGACAAGTTAAATCAACATAATTTTTAATACGAAGGCTATTCGCAACATAAAACAGAATCTTTTGCTTAATAGATACATGAGCAATGATTTTCATATTCGTAATTATCTATACAAAGAATGCTTTGTTTCTCTCTAAGAAATACTAACTCTGATAACAAATATAATACATACATAGTTTAAATAGTATCTTTACGATATAGACTTCTGACAAGATCGATGTTTACTGGAATATTGACATATAATTATAAAATGTCGATATTTGTACACAATACTTATTATGATTGTTCATTCGTAAAAAAGATTAAGAAAACCGTCGTGAGAAATGCGATGAGATGAGATGAGCACAGCGTGTAACCTTTCATGTGTACCAATGAACATTATTCCGAAGAAATCGGAGACGAGTAAGACGTTACAATGTCATTGAAATAATGAAATATATTCTGACATCTATTCACTTTGCAAATTTACCGTTAAAATCTTCTGTTGTATATAGCATTCCATACTTCGTGAGAAATCAAGCCGCCATCCTTCTGCAGACGTGTCGCTTTACGCCACGAGAAGCGGAGATATGGAGATCGTTTGTGCGTATTTCACCGGTTAATGGTGCGATTTGTATTCTGCGCCTAACAAATTGGTTTAACAAAGCGCTCGCACGACAAGCAATTTTTTCTCTACCCCGTCATATACGTCATATATATCCACTCGCCATTAATGTGACGTTCAATTTCGATGTAGAATGGAGTCATGCAACTCGCCACGCTTAACGAACCAGTAAGCCAACTTTCCATGTGAAACAGGAAAATTAATACCAACGGTACCAACTACTGATAACCATCGTGATAGTCGTGATGATGCTGCCTTTATGGATGTTAATTTTGATTAGGGATATCGTACCATGTTATACATAAAAGATATAACGAACTCGTGTTAGACTTTTCCTGTTAAAGATAGATAGTGAACTCTAGCGAAATTTGTTGAAATTGATATGGGAGACATTAACTTCATTATCTTCTGAAAATATAAGCGATAACGGTGTCCAACTGTAAATCGGTGTTTTATTTTTTGACATGTTATCCCATAGACATACCTTTTGTGCCTGAAATTCAAATCGCATTCATATGTATTTGCAGAGACGCGTTACATATTTTATAATGCATAATCATGATTATTGTTTTGCGCTATATCCAATTATATTAATTAAGATTACATAGCATAATGTAATGTAAGTATTACAGAGATACTATTACAGCGAGGTCATTAATTTATGATGCAACAAATCTTCGAATTTGGTCAATCTCTGTTATAACACCGAGATTGGTGACAAATATAATGTTCGCAGAAACTGCGTGCTCATTGGATATCAATCATGTTGCATCGCACCAACTGTAAAAACCTTTACGCCGGTCAGATATAAAGAATTTAATAAAAATTTCCTTTGTCGGTCCATCTGTAAAGAACAAGCCTCGTCTTTTCGTGCTTTGGTGTTGAACGGAAAGTGTCTAAAGTTATAAGACATTTTTAATTATTATTACAGAGAATTTATTACACATTATGGTTTTATTGGGCGAAACATTTCCGGATTTTACTGCGAATACACAGATGGGCATAATCAAATTTCACGAATGGCTCGGTGATTCGTAAGCACATTGCAATTCAGATTATTTACTTCTTTGTGAAAATGATTAATTAATCTCTTGTGCTATAGTTTCGAGACGCTTATGCTTTGCAGGTCAATAGAAATATATGTCATATACATTGTTTCGGGCTAAACATAGAAAGCATGTGTTAGACATGTCATATAGTTTTATATATGAAATATAAAAAATACAGCGAAATTCATGACTGTATTTTTATGGATGTATTTCCATCGCAATATTCATCATGAAATATTCATCGTATTTATCAGGCTGAACCACATTCGCACGCGCAACGTCGCGTGCACTGTTCTGATTGAAATCATGATGTAAGGGATTAAGTAGCAGTATATATGCCAATATATTTCTAAATATAACATTAAAAAAAATTATCAAAAATATGAGAAATACATATGAGAAATATTCTTGTTTCGTTTATTATCATGCTAGACTAATTGCAATAATTCACCATGTTATTATGATTCATAAGTGAATCCTGATAACGTATGAATAAATATATATGTAACGATCCGACCATGTGTAATATAAAACGTATAACTTTTACAAAGAATGTATTTTATTGAATATATTTATCTGTAATATATTCCTGTAAACACATACGAGACATTCTGTTTCCTCATTCCAATGATTTTATGCTAGTCTAATAATTACCATATTACCGAGTGTAATAGTGATGAGTGTGATATGTAATAGTATATATGTAACTGAGGATTGATTGACTTCATGATTGAATGCAAAACCATATAATTAGGTCTAACTTTGATACGGTCATGTGTATATAAAATGTATAACTAACAAATATGAATGTATTGCGTGTGATGTATTCTGTATGTTAATGTGTTTATATATTTCTGCAAATGTAAATGGGGTATCCTATTTTTTTATCTCAATGATTTTATGCTTATAAATGCTTTTATGATTTTATCTAATAATTGTTATATAATTGAATATACACATGATTATATATGTGTAATAGAGGATTGATTGACTACAATTGACTACAAAATCATATAATTAAATCTAACTTTGATACGTTCATACGTGACGTATAAAATATATAACTAACAAACCTGGATGTATTATATGTAATATATTTTGCATGTTATGTATTTCTGCAAATGTAGATGGGGTATTCTATTTTCTCATCCCAATGATTTTACGCCAGTCTGCACGACCGAATTGGCGCAGGTCGCCAAATTGATGCCCGAATTTAAAAGATTAGGAATGAAAGTGATCGCCTTATCCTGTAATTCTGTTGAGTCCCATTGTAAATGGATAAAGGTTCGTTTTGTACTTTTGTACTCTTGAAATCGTTCCTGAATAATTGTTACATCTTATCTTCTAGTTATGAATTAACCATTTTATTAAAATAAAAAATAAATATGAAACATCGCTTAAATAAAATAATATATAAGTGATTAATAAACAGAATAATTTTCACCATTTTCAGGACATACAAGCCTATGGCGGAATAACCGACGAATTTCCATACCCGATAATAGAGGATCAAACAAGAAAACTTGCTACGTTATTAGGGATGTTGGATCCCAATGAGATAGATAATCAGACTGGACTACCCATGTCAGCACGAGCGGTCTTCATAATTGATTCCACTAAGAAGATGCGATTGTCGATTTTATATCCAGCTACTACCGGTCGCAATTTTGAGTAAGAATCAGAATAACTATACGCATCATCAATATTTTATCACATGATACGATTATCTCACATTGTGATTTGCAGTGAAATAATAAGAGTAATCGAGTCCCTTCAGCTCACGGAAAAGTACAGAGTAGCGACTCCTGTAGACTGGAAGGTAAATTTTAAAAACTCCTAGATTTTTTCTCTTATCGAGAATTTCTATTATACATTTCTCATGTGTATACAAAAAATTTCTTAGAAAGGAGACGATGTGATGATCGATCCGAAAGTATCAGATAGCGAGGCCAAGTCTTCTTATACTAATATTAGAACTGTGACATTGCCTTCCGGCAAATCGTATCTGCGTATCGTACCACAACCTATTGACGCCTAAAAAGAAAAAAAAAAAAGAAAAACGAATTCCTTCATAAAAAAAATGCATTGATAGAAAGTTTTGTGATATCCGAGATTTATGAAACAACAGAAATCAACATAAATCACTGTAATGTAAATGTAAAAATGTTTCGTTATGTTATTACAAAATAAACTATTTGATATATTTCCTTATTAATTGTGCGATTATTTCAAGCGTGATATTATAAATAATTGCTTTGATTTAAATATATAATCCCTTTGCTTACGGAACAACTATAATCATTTTGCGTTTTCGCTGTCGGATCATCTCAGTCGGATCGATACAAAATAAAAGTTTCAAATCCTGGGTATTTGCAAACAACAAAAGAAGCTGGTTTATTATTTCTCCTAATGTAATTAAAAGTACACTGCGTTATATACACTTCTTTTTTCCAAGTACACTGTCGCTTATGCATCCTAGGGCATAATATGTATGTACATTTTTTCTTTTTTTATTAAGTTATTACTGTAACTGTTTTCTCTCTACATTACGATTACATTTCGCTCTGCGTTTCTTAAATTGCTTTATTATGCAAAATAAAGCAATTTATTCATAATAGCGAATACATAATTTTATAATATATATATATATATATTTTTTTTTTATATAAAACAGTCCCAGGTCAAAACTAATAAGAGATATAGTATAGGATAATAAATTTAACAAAACTATACCTTTATTATTATATCATTACGCAATTAAAAGTTAATTACTACACAAAGTATCGAATGATAAAATACTATCGCAGTCTTCGTATTTGAGAGTATTTTCTCCCTATATTAGCTTCCAGCATGTTCACATTTATGTTCACACACTATTATCAATGCACAATAGTACGCAATCCATTTCCTGTAAAAGACAGGAGTTCGTTTTATTCATTCACATACATTCACAAAAGTGAAGTTAACTGCAGATTGTTTTATCACTGTCCGTAATTTTCACTTTCGATCAATTCATTCGGAAACACTTAACTTTTCCAAATCTTCATCAATATCAAAGAGGAAATTATCTACATCCAGATCTTCGTTGTGCGAGCGGTGTCTTATCCGTGGAATAGAAAAACAAGAACATAGATAGTGACTATGCCATATACACGAAATTCTTATATTGAGTCGACCATAGGATTTCCCAAATCTATCTTTGTTCATCGTTTTGCAGCAACAGTTCGACGAATCCACTTTACTCACTCACCCGTGACATGAGAATCTTGCTGTTGGTGTTGGTCTGAATGTTGCATTTCGCCTTCCATTCGAGCTTGCCGTTCAGCTGCTGCTCGTGCTTGTCTACCAGCGCTCGAACGCAGGTTTTTCCGTTCCGGTGGTGGTTCCACGTTTAATCGTTTTCCACTACGTGCCTTCTTTGCCTTAGCACCACCTTTACTATCTTCCTCCGTTTCCGCTATAATGGATTTACCGCCATCACTCTTTCCACTGGAATTTTGCACCGATGGCGATGTTGTCGTACTCGTAGTCGGTGTCGTCGGCTCGTTCGTTTCCTTTTTTCCAATTTCCGCAGGTAACACGTCTTCCTGCGATGGTTGCATCGCTTTCGTCGGTGTCGATGGTTTCACGGCTTCGATCTCCACTATTGGCACGTCGTTATTCAATGTGGACGACTTTGCGCTTGTTTCTATATCAAGACGCAATTTTTTAACAGGTTCTAGAGTAACTTCGAGTGTCGAACGTTGCTGTTGATCAGAATTTTGACTACTATCCGTATTGCTACGGCTTCGTTTCTCGAGTTTTGGTGGTGGTATTACATCCTCGATATTACGTGTGATTAATTCAGCACTGGTCCTACTCAGATGTTCCAAAGCTTCCTTCATCTCCTGTTCCTTGCTTTTTCGTTCGGATTTTTTTTCTGCCAGATCAGCCGCTGCCGCTACTGCTGCTGCCATCATATCAGGTTGCTCAACAGTAGCGATTTCTCTTTTATCATGTTGTTGCTGTTGCTGTTGCTCAACACGACGTCTATCCTCACCACTGTGCAATGCCGCCATATCCGTATATTGTTGCAAAGTTATAGCCGGATCCATTGAATATCTAGATGATTTTTTCTCTGTTTCCTTACGTTTCGACGATGAACTAGACGATTCTGGAATGGATTCGCGCTGTCTCGAAGAAGAGCTACTAGATGAAGCAGGTTTGCGCACTGCAGAAGAACCACTGGATGTCGGGGGATTCAGAAGGCCGCATTGCGCGAGACTCTCGTAGGCCGATGAAACACCGCCCGGTTGCATAGAGAACGGATTCAAGCCACCCAAGCCTAGCGGTGTATAAAGGAGACTGGGATTCGAAAAGAAGAATGGGAATGGTGAGGGAGTTGGCAAGCTAGCCGCGGATGAGACGGTGGATGAAGTTGATGGTCCACCAACTGATGATTTATTGGTTGTTGGTTGGTCCACTTTATTGCCGCGTGATTTATTACTACCACCGCCTCCACTACCACTCATGCCAGACGAACCTGCGCCGCTGCTTTTGCCTCCGTTACCACTGCCTGCTGAGCTTATATTTGGATTGTTCGCATCTGCTGCAGCGGCTGCAGCTGCTGCTGCCACGCTACCACTCGCCGCTGCTTGCACATTCAACGCCGCTTCCATGCCCGCAAGTGACGGTAAACCAAGTCCGGCTAGATTAGCGAATAGCGAATTTGTTAAACCCATGTTGCTCAAATTGCCAAGATTGCCGAGATTGCCGAGACCACTGAGTGCACCGAGGTTTGTCAATCCGCCAAACGGCATTAGCAATGGATTGTTTTTCGGATCGAAATTACCGAGGGAAAGACCTGAAAGTAGAGAATTGTTCAGATTGCCGAGTGGGAAGTTGAGACCCGATGCCATGGATGTTGCCACAAGATTAGCAGGATTGGTAGACTGTTGATTCGTTGGGCTTGGCATCATAGGTGGTCTACCTGGACTCTTGCCTTTGTTTACACCACCGCGTTCATTACCCGGTAGCCTCTTTTGTAGATCATGCGGAAGATTACCACGTTCTTTCACAAGTTCTGCCCATTTGGGATCAACATCAAACATTGGATTTTCCATTAACCATTGTCCGAGACGTTTCAACTGTGGGGCTTTGCTACCAGTTACCTGGGAAACAAAAAAGCAAAGAAAAATTTAAATTATAATTTATTATATAAAATCTCTCTAAAATTATTTAGATTTAAATTAATAATAATTATTAATAATAACATGCCAATCAATTTTCACGGAATAATTTCAAATACATACTTTCTTGCCAGTTAACCGATTGATGACGGCAACATTTTCTTCCCCAGTGAGTTTCTTCCAATCTAATAAAGATGGATCAACACGCGGTCTGCGTCGTCGAGGCGCGTTTAGATATTCTGCACTCAGTTGTTCCGACATGGCGTTCTGTTCCGCTAACCACTTGTTCACTTTTGCTTCATGCGAATATGAGCCAATTTTGGATGAGTATTCGGCAACTTTGTTAATATCCGCAATCATCGCCTCATAACTTTTTCTATGACTACTGCTCGAAGATGAGTGTGCCGAATTGAAAGCAACTTGCTGCTGCTGCTGCTGCTGCTGCTGCTGCTGCTGCTGCTGCTGCTGCTGCTGTTGCTGCTGCTGTTGATGATGATGCTGCTGCTGCTGCTGCTGTTGCTGCTGTTGCTGTTGTTGTTGTTGTTGTTGCTGCTTCTTCAATTCCCGATTTTGCTGTTCAGCTTGAGCCAAAAGGGCAGAGAAAGTGTCCTTATGCGAGTGCAATGACGGCGGTGGTAAAACAGGCGTGGAGGAACTCGAGGCTCGCGAAGATGGAATTGATGTAACCGTGATAGAAAACGGTTTTTGAGTGCTCGTCGGAGGATTAGGAAGTCCAATCGGTGCGGAAGTGGGAGTTACAGTAACATTAGGTGTGATTGTGTTCTTTTTGCTATGCTCAGGATAATGGCTGCTCTGTTGTTCTTTCGCAGCGCTCAAACCTAATACTATTTCATCTAATTTTCTGCGTTTCTTCTCCTTTCCGACCACCGATTCTTCCGTTGGCTAAAAAGAATAAATTATACATTCAATATAATCAAGTGTAACAAAATTAATAAAATTTGACAAGATGCAAAATTACTTACACAAGCTTTCCTTTTCATGAGTTTATCCAACATGCTATCTAGTTTTCCTTTATTGCTACTAATTTGTTTATTTTTATTTGGCATGGAGAAGTCTTGCACTTCGTTCATCATATCCTTGTTGCTGTCTGGATTCGATTTTGGATAACTAAAAGACGAATATAATAAAAATTTTCATAGATGTTTTATTAATTGTATTATAATATATATAATTTATTATTCTAAAGATTTTTTAAAAATCTTTTTTACCCGGCAGATAAATCGATGGGTGTTAAAGTGCTCGATGTTCCGGGTATAACAGTGGTTTTTCCTGGAACGGTGTATTTCAAGTCAAACGGTATACTCGGCGTTCGCGTTTGTTGATGCGCCGGAGGTGGTTGAACTGGCGTGGAACGACGTGATTCTTCGGATTGAGATTCGTCATTGATCTCCCAGGTGTTTGTACCAGATAACACGACTGGTTTGCTGAGAGGTGCAGGTGACGGCGTACTTAGATGACTGCTGTTGAGAAGTGCGTGAAGTTTGGCTACGAAATAAATAATTAGATTTAAATATCGCATTGCTTAAATATACTAACTTAACGAATAGATATATGCTATCATATTATGATAAAATTACCTCTTTCGGTTTCTACATCAATAGCGATGTGTCTTTTACGTTTTTTTGAAGCGGAGATATTATTTCCACTCGTCATAGATCTGGATACGCCATGATCTGTAGTAATTGTTATTACTTCCGAACATTCTTTTTCATTTTGCGGTACATCTAGCTCTTCACCAGCACTAAAGTTTACCGATACTGGCCATTCTTTGTGTTCTATCGCATGTACGATATGCATCAAACGAGCTTCAATCGCATGCTCCTGAAAAGAAGAGATAAAATTCGCAAAACAGAATTCGATGCATAATAAAACAAAAATAAAAAATAAAATAATAAGTCAAATTTTATTTTTTAGATAAAAATATCAGCATTTTATGTAATAAAGATAGTATTAGATAAAAAAATACATAAATATATTTTTAAAAGAATTTTTATACATACTTTTGGCCATTTTATTGACGTTGCATTACCACAGCCGTGTGCCAAAAGCTGCACTACTGTAGGCTCATTATTGTAATCTGTCGATTTGTCACGCAGAACGAACGTATCGATTTGTGTTAATCGTGACAACGGTTGTATTACTTCCAAATCCGGGAACATTGCCTTCAGTTCCGCTGCCTGGACACTGCATTTGTCCTCGATTTGCGAAATTTTTGGCTTCTCTTTAGAAAGATCAAAATTCTTCGCTTCCTGCATTTCAACATCCTCTTTGGTCGATACAGTTTCCAATTTTGTAGAAGTTTTGTTGTTCTCGTCTTCGATAAGATTTATATTTTCAGAACTCTTCTCAACATTTTCAGATTTATCTTTAGTCTCAGTATCATTTTTCTCGCTCGTTTCTGCTTCCTGTGTTTGCGATTCTTCTGATTTTTCAACAGAATCTATCTCTTGCTTAGTAGTTTCTTTTTCTTGAACTATATCTTCTTTCTCAAGCTCGATGATAGTGAGATTCTCTGCATTTTCTGTGCTACCTTTTTTCGTGATCTTTTCATCATCATTTGATTTTTCAGTTTGACTGGTTTTCGCGTTATCGCTCTTGAGAGGTTCAATGGCTAATTCACTTTTCTCCTCGCTTTTTATAGCGATATTTTCTGTATCCAACGTTCTCGGAATAGTCGTGATTGTCAACGAACTACTAGGTTTCTCCTCGGAAGATTTCGTTTCTGCTTTGACGATAGTTAACTCTACCTGAGTCTTGTCTAAATCTGCGCTGTCAGGCTTTTTGTCAATAGTGCTTTGGTCTTTGTCTTTCTTCGCTCCAACTTTTTCGATCTTTAAAGTACCTTCACCTTTTTCCAACTTCACAAGTATTTCGTCCTTGTCGAATTTCAGAATATCTTCTCTGCTCTCGATCTTTATCGCCTTCTCAGATTTATCCATTGTTTTGGGAGTTTGCGTGCCCGCATACATACTTCTAGTAAGAAGCTTGTGAAATGAGAAGTCCGGATCGTTCAATATAGTTATGTCAGTACGTCCAAGACCATGTTTCGCGGCTCCGAGTAATAATTCCTTGTCATGTTTTCCCGGTTGCCACCAGTCCGGTGTGTCGCCTGATGGCTGACACAACGAGAGTCGTTCCTCGAGATGCGGATGCGACAAGATTTCTTCACGAATCTTGCTCAGAAGATCCACGCGATCGAGTATTTGCCTCGCTTTGGCTGGGCTCAAATGATCCACTGGAACATCTGTAAAATCTGCAACGTCAACAGAGTGAAACGTACAATAGGATATCATTATATATCCAATTATATTTCATCAATATAACTGAATATATCGAATTTTATTAAAAACTGTATACCTTCGTCTTCATTCAGTTTTGCGTTGCAGACTTTCTTGCACATCGCTCTGAATGACATATAGTAATCCGTGAGATCATTATCCGTTTTCTTGTCGAATCTAGCGATACTCTTAAATTTGGTCCAATCATATTGGGCTTTCTTTCTGTCGTAATTAACGCCGTACGTGGATACCACACGTAGAAATTCGCTTTCTTCGCGACGAGTCCACTTTGCCTTCTGTTCTTCGATACGAGTGCGCTCTCGTTCCTTCACTATAGCCTCCATTTTTTCTCTTTTTTCCATTTTCTGAAAAGATTATCAACGAAAATAATGTATACGGAATTTCTTTACTTCTTTCATGAAACAAATAGCAACAATTATATATACTAACCAGAAGATACATCGCTAATTGTTGCAAATCCCAGCCTTGCATATTTAAAGGTGGTTCGTGCATTATGCTGGTATGATTTATGGGAGGGGTAGCTTCAGGCTCCATCCCCATTTTCCCACTTTTCGAGATAACTTTGACCTCCTCCTTTTTGTTAACGCTTCGTTGATAAGAGGATATTACACGACGCAATCGTGTATTAAGATCTACCACAGACGGCCAGGTCTTTTCTTCATCCGGAAGAAGACTGTCGTTTCCATCGTGACTGCCACTAGCTTCCGGTATGGGTGTGTCTGCCTTACTCGAAATCGCGGGAGAATCCGCCGGTGTTTCTCGACTGAATTTGTCAGAGTCTTTTGAGTCCTTTGTCATTCCGGGAGACTCACCATCCTCCACGTCGTTCTCCAAACTATTATCGTCTCGACTGCTACTGCTGTAATTTTGGAGTCTAAATAGTGATCTAAATAGTGACGGTAATATGATGATAATAATCTTGAATGTTTTATTTCAATAGAATAAATACATTTTTCTTGTCATGTGTGTATGTATATAATATATATACATACATGCGCATGTGGAAGCTTTGAAATTATCTTAAATAAGATTCTCGTTCCGATTATAATTTGCGATACAGAGAAAACTACAAGAGAGAAAATAGCATCTATTGGTTCAATTTATCGTTTCGTTTCTTGATGTGTCGTAACATCAACTATAAATAGGAAGGCAGCGAAGTCAGATGATCTATTTTAATGCGTATAGCTTTTTCACGTATGGGATAAAACATTTCTAGTTCGAAAATACAAAAAAATTTTTGTATTTTTAATATCATTTGAATTTCAGTTAAATTCTTATTGATTCTTTTTATTTTCGTAGAGCAATATGTTTTGATTATGTAATGTTATATATGTTATATAATAATATTGTTATATTATATGTTAATAATATTTCAAAAGCCATTGACAAGTTAGCGAGACTAAATAAACATTATACGTCACTCTACTGCTGAAAATAAAAGCTATGACCATATAAGCATATATATATAGAAAGCAGTGCAAGCGGATATGTGTTAGGACAGTTAGGCAGCGGCATAAGTGACAAGAGAAAAAGAGAGAGAAAAAAAGAGAAATGAAAAAGAGAAAAAAAAGAGAAAGAAAAAAGGAGAAAGAAAAAAGGAGAAAGAAAAACGAAACAAATGACAAATATAAAGAGAAAAAAAATACTAAGGTACTCACTCGGCAGTACTCTTGTTCTGAGAGTTCTGGGAAGGGGGAGGACAGCTTGTAATGAAAGAAAGCGCGGGATCAGTCCTCATCTGGTCGTAATTCTCATAGCCGTGTTTGTAGCAGCCGACAATTAAGGATTTATCTGCTGTCGAGTCCCACCATTTTGCCGGTCGTTCCGTCGACTGTGAAGGACTGTGTATCGGCAACGCACTGTAGGGCGGTTTCGATTTACAAGTTTGCCAATTTGTTGTTTTGTGTGCCGATCAGCGTGTTCATTAATTTACGCAAAAATTTCAAGTTAACATAATTTACGAAAAAATCTTGAGAGATCTTAGGATCTTCCGTTTGCATAATGTCTTTCCTATACAAAATTTCGAAAGATCACGTGGGGACTGTGATGATTTTATGGAGCCGCCTACAGATCGAGATCACACGTTTCGATTATCCCTTTGTTTACAGTGCACTGCTCAGCGACAACAAACCCTACGCCTTACCACTCTGTTGCGGATCTCCGACCATCCTCGCACGACCAAATATTTTACCCAAAATGTGTGCAAAAGTGCCTCATGAGTGTAGCGATTCGCGAACGCGCAGGTAGTACATGTACGTACGTGCGTGTACAGGATGTACAGGATGATGAAAACAATTTTCCATATTAGTAGCGGTAAGGTAAAAAAAACGGATTGGTAGTCGTTTTACAGAGCTACGTAGATCAATATAACTCGGCTCTATGAGCATTCCTCATACAAATAACAGCTCCCAGGATATCAACAAATACATCGCACATGCAAACTATGCTTAAGCTCCGTGGTAAGCACATGTGTGAGTAATACACGAGTCCGTGATAGATGGATTTATGGTTTTATACGAAGAAGCGTAAGAAGAAACGTAACGCGAACTTACCTGACGTGCACACCATCAGAAATGTGTTGAACCAAATCGCCGATTATCTCGTGCTTGATGTAATACAGCATTCGCACGCGCAATAATACCCTGCGAATATAAATCAGAAAATCGTAAAACGTACAACACAATTATTATTATATTTATATTTCATGTTATTATATATGTACTTGTTGGCGTGGCGACTCAAATGTTTTCTGTAGTTACTCTCGAGAAAGATGTCCCCATCGAATTTTTCCGCGTTGCTCCAATGATTAGGATCGCTGGGTCCACCATTGACGACCGATCCGCGAGTTTCTCTGCCCTCTCGAACACGACCTTTCTTTTTTTGCCGACTGTTTCGACTGCCGGTGTTAACTGAGACGCTTTTCACTTTCTCACCATTTTCTATAGGTGTGATTAGATCCCAGATGAAACTGCGGATCTTTTCATCGCCCCGATAGTAACGTAGACAATAAAGTAGAATGACTCGTGCGCAATCTTCAACATCGACTTCACGCCAACCACGTCGGAACTGGCTGTGTTGTAAGACCTCTTCCCAGCGACCCCATCCGAATGTTAGCAATCCACGTTCCACCTTAAAGCACTCACTACGTGCCCAACTGCCATATACCACTTCGCCTTCGCGTGGTACATATTCATCGTAGAATTTGCGTGTCTTCTTGCTAAATTTGTCGCGCCGTTTTTTACCTCTGCCAGATAGACCGATACCTGTATCATCATCGCTGTTCTCGTCTGAGCTATCCAATTCAGACATATCCACTACTGATTCATCATGGCCATAACGCTTAATCTGAGTTCTGCGTCGTGGTTCCGATATTACTAATTCATCTTCTTCCTTCTTCTCTGTTGTATCAATTTCGGCTTTCTTCGCCCACTTCTTCCAAAAATCAGGATCGTCAATATTGATATCCGAACGATTTGATGAGCAAGCAAAACTTGCTTTAGAGAATGTGGAACCCTTCTCAGCCTCTATAGTGATGATTTGGGTTCTTCGTTCAAGTATCTGTTCGATATCCTCCTCACAAAATTTGTCACCAGCATTGTCATCATCCATGATAGCTCCATAAGCACCCTTCTTCAACAGATCTTCTATCTCCTTTTTCGTCAACTGTTTATTGCTGGGATCTTTGCCGCCTTGGCTAGTATTCATGGACTGCAAAATCGCCTTATCGAGTCCTAGTTTCAAAGACGCTTTATCGAACATTTCTCGCTCATATGTGTTACGACAAAGCAAACGGTATACTTTAACCATCTTCTGCTGACCGATTCGATGACAGCGGGCCTGCGCTTGCAGATCGTTCTGTGGATTCCAATCGCTATCATATATAATAACCGTGTCGGCTGCTGTCAAGTTAATACCAAGACCACCTGCTTTCGTACATAGCAGAAAAACAAATCGATCTGAATCCGGTTTGCTATAGCGATCAATCGCAGCTTGTCGTAAATTACCGCGTATCCGACCATCGATTCTTTCGTAGGGATATTTCTTGTATAGCAAATAGTCCTCGAGCAAATCTAGGCACTTTACCATCTGACTGAATACCAGAACTCGATGACCGCTGGCTTTTAATTTCGGCAATAATTTATCGATCAAAACCATTTTGCCAGAGCTGTTCACTAACGCGTGATAGTATGCCTCGGAGTCTTCTTTTTCACCAGTTTTGTAATCTAACTGTATTTGATCCTCAGCCCCGTTCAATAGGAATGGATGGATGCAACATTTTCTTAGTTCCATCATTGTATTCATAAGATTCGGGATATTGGCAGATGTAGTACCCTTTGCGAGAAATGAAAAGTTTCGCTCAAGAATACCACGATAATACTTTTTCTGAATGTTTGTTAGTTCTACTTCAACAACAGTCTCTTCTTTCGGCGCTAATGATTTTTCGACATCCTCCTTTAACCGACGCAACATCATCGGCTTCAGGAGAAGTTGTAATTTATGTACTTCGCCTTCACTGCTCAGGTTACCAAATTCCTTCAGAAATGCTTCATTACTCGAGAATTGTTGTGGCTCGAGGAAGTTTAATAAAGAGAACAATTCGTTGACATTATTTTGCAATGGTGTACCTGAAAGAAGTACTCTGTGCTCTAGATTCAATTGTCTCAGACCCTCCAGAAGCTTACAATTTCGATTCTTTAATCGGTGAGCTTCATCTATAACGCAGAGTCTCCAATTATATCCACGTAATTCGTTAAAGTCAGTTATAATAATTTCAAAGGTTGTGATCAACACATTAAACTTCACCAGATCTTTAATTTGCTGTCCCTTCTCGTTTTTGTAATAAACCTCATATTCTTGAAGCATAGTACGACTTGCCGCACTGTAATTTAACATAATGTGAATTAACATAAATAAATGTATGAATTAAATTCATTTAGCATACGAATCTTCCATATACTTACGATCCATGATATACTACGACATTCATATCTGTCCAGCTTTCAAACTCTCGCTGCCAATTTGGAATGGTCGATAAAGGAGCTATGATTAGGAATGGTCCACGAATTCCATATTTATAGACTGCATCCACGAACGTCAGAGATTGAATTGTCTTTCCCAATCCCATTTCATCAGCAAGAATACAATTGTGTCCGTTATACCACGAAAACAATAACCAATTCAATCCCTCTAACTGATACGGTCTTAAACTGTTATTGCTCTTATAAATCGGTGATTCTTCCAGTTTTATCCAAGCTGCAGCATTAGGTTTCTTTTTCGGCTGAAATAACACAATTATATATTTTATATTTTATATAGAAAATACGAAACAATATATTTATACATACGTAACATCTTATAAATTTGAAATGTATGAATTAATATTACCTTCCACTGTTCCTTAACTGGTGCTTTATTGAATTTCCCAAATTGTGCTATCTTTTCAGGATCAACATCCTCCTCCAACTCCCAAGTCGAATCTTCATACTGCAAAGATCGCCATTTAACCAAATAATGTCGCACTGTCTCTCCAGTAGTGGGATCAGTATGAGTTGCTTCATCTAAAACTCGATCAACTTCGACAAAGTCTGGGTTGAAAGGATCATCTTCGGTCTAAAAAAAAAAAAGAAACAGGAATTCAAAAATGAAAAAGAAAAACAAAATTATACAAAAAATATAATCTGAATTTTTAGTAATGTTTTTATAAACTATAATATTATTAATATATATTTCACATATTGTATCATAAATAAATGATATTAAACATACATTTTCAAAAATGTTGGTGTTTTGTTGTTGCTTTTGCTTAAATCTTTTTAGTTTAGCTTGAATACGTTTATCTCCTTTATATAATTCTTCTTCTGTTCGCCATTCACAATGCAAATATGAAAAATTTCGATATTTGACGAAATATTCCTCGACTTCAATAAACTGCGGTTTCGTTTCAATAACAGCGGTTTCAGCTGGTGTAGGTTCTACGACTTCGGATTCTTCCGATCTTTTTGCTTCCTCTTTTTTCGTATTCTCAGTTTCATCTTTTTCTTTATCCTCGGTCATAACCTCAACCTTGACTTCTTCCTCGGTATTTTCTACGTCTTCTTCCTCTTTCACAGGATTGTCAGACATATTTTTATCATCAGTCGATTCTTCTTTGTCCGCGTTCCCATTTTTCTCGTTCGAAGATGGTTCCATCTTCGGCACTACGGGCTTAACTTCTCTTTTTCCCATTCGAGAACATAAAATATGTTGCACAACCATAGAATCTTCATCAGTAGTGTTCTATAGAACAGGAAAATTAAAAAATTATTATAAAATGTTTTAAGAACAGTTAGTAATTCAAAGGATAAAAACATACAATGTATACAAAATTGGGTTTGTTCGGTCCAATCTCACCACCTTCGCTGCCCTCTTTCTTGGCAGTAGCAGGCTTCGAAGTATTCGTACCCTCTATTTTTTTCGAGAGTTGCGCTTCTTGCATGGGAACATCATCATCCGAGAAACGTAACATCACATCATCTACATACTTTTTGCGATGTGTGTTTCTCGCAGAACGACGTTTACTCACATCATCACCAGCTTCCGGTGACGGTGGAGGAGTTGCTGCTAATTCCTCGCCGTCAGAATCGGGCGCGATACGGCTCTTGCGTTTTCTGTGAAAAATTATGATAAAGTTATACGTTTTGTGATTGGCAGAATTGTGCCATCAATCAGAACACATTATACAATAGTATATTTTAATTGAGAATCGCTGTCACTTACTTCGAACTTCTGGAAGATTTTCCTCCAGAAATCTTACTGGTACTCGATCGTTTCCTAGACGCAGATTTCTTTTTATTGCTATTCGTATTTTCAGTGTTCGCAGTAGTCGCTTCTGAAGCTTCCTCTTTCTTTTCCTCTTCTGGAATATCCTCGGTTCCTAGTTTTTCTTTATTTTCTTCCTTTATCTCAGTTAATAGAGGTTCAGTAGTAGATGAATCCACTTGTTCTGGATCACCTTGTATAGATGATTCACAGATCTTCGTTGATTCGGCGTCTTTAACAGCACTAGATTCCGAAACAGCAGTTTCTTCGTTTTCGCGTACAACTTCATCATCAGCAGACTCAGATTGATTAGTTTTTCTATAAAAGTAGCAGTAAATATGATACCGTTTTATATATTGTATTTATTTTATATATTATACTCACTTTCTATTACGTTTCGTGGAATCCTTATCCTTATCCTTGTTTCTCTTCCGCGCAACTTTTGGCGATTTCGGTTCTTTCGGTGGTTTCGGCTCTTTCTTAGGTTTTGGCTCTTTGGGCTCTTTTGGTTCTTTCGGTTTACGCGGCTTCCGAGGTGACCGCGATTTTCTACTCTTATTCCATTCCTCCTCCATGTCTCCAGAAGACGGTTTGATATCTTCTGAATCTGCAGCACTGTCTACGATATTACTACTATCACCTGGAGTAACTTTATTGTCCGACAAGGGTTGTTCAGGTTGTTGCTGAATAGCGGTGGTAGGCGCTGATACCTCTTTATCAGTTTTTTTTCGACTTTTCTTCGCTCGTGGTGTACCTTTGCTGCGTCCACGTCCAGTTGTACTAGAAACCTATTTTAAGTATAATATATAATATTTATATAATATTTATCTGATGACAATTACTTTTAAATACGAGACAATTGGAGATACATATAATTTCCAGAAAACTTCAATTTTATAAAAAACTTTACATCAACTTTATAAAAACTTCCTACCTGTGGGCTATCAACCACAGCAGTGAACATTGGTGTTTGCAATATACATTGTGGACCACCATTACATTGATCGCTTGATTCGTGTTGTTGCAGTGCTTGTAACTTTTCTTGCAAAGCAACTATTTTTTCTTGATTTTCCGGTGCCGGTGGCATGCAGTAAAGTTCTTGCAATTGTTGTTGCAAAGCGGCTCGCTCTTGATGATGCGTTAGTGGTGCGCAGGATGTGCTAAAACCACCCGTTGTAACCGGTGCTTGTGTTGGATTAGTCGGCATAGTATACATATTCGGCATAGTATTGCCAGTAATCATGTCACCTCCGGGATGATACTGTTTCAAAATAATCATTACATTAGTAGAATATTTTTGAATAGAAAATAGAATAATTAATACTGATTACGATACCTGATGCGGGGCTTGTGAATTTGGCACAGGAACTGCAGTTTGATGTGACGGCAAAACCATACCGGTAGTTTGGCTAACCGTGGATATCTGTGGAGCATTCAAATGTGCAGATGGCATCTGAGCATTCTGATTTTGCATTTGAGATGGAGTTTGATTTTGCAACGATGGAGTAGTCGGCAATTGCGGAGCAATCTGAGACGGAATCAATGCAGTATTCTGCGGCATTATACCAACTTGTTGAGATTGCATATGAGAGGGCTGTGACTGCATAGGTGCTGTCGTTGATTGCGCCTGCTGTGCAACGCAAGTCGGACCTTGTTGTGCTGTTGCTCCCAACTGCGATTGCGGTTGCGCTAGCTGCGGCTGTCCCAATTGGGATTGTGGCTGTGATTGTCCAAGTTGAGATTGTGTCGGTGAAATCTGTTGCGGCTGCACCGGTGGTTGAGTTTGGTTCAACACAGGTTGTTGAGGTTGAGAAATTTGCGGCTGCTGCGCTGTAACAACGGGTGAAATTTGTTGCAGCTGAGTTTGTGATTGAGATATCTGCTGTTGTTGTTGCTGTTGTTGTGATTGCATTTGCTGGTTTATCTGAGCAGCTGTTGATTGGTTTATCTGTGATTGTTGTGGCGATTGTATTTGCGTCTGAGAAATCGATATCGTTGCTTGCGGTTGAACTATTTGTGGCTGAACCATATGAACTTGCTGCAATGATTGTTGCACTGATTGGGATGAACAAATAGGCTGTTGTGATTGCTGTTGTTGTGTCTGTGGTTGTCCTACAGTTTGCTGCGAATGCGTGCTCAATGTCTGATGTATATCCATACTTTGTTCTTGCGGTTTTGTTTCGCACGCATTTTGATTTTCGATACCGGAAATAGGATTTTGAATAGATGTAGTTTGTTGTTGAGGGAGCTGCTGTTGTTGTTGCTGCTGCAATGACGTTGTCACGTTTATGCACTCCATACTTCCACTTGTACTGGATGCTGGAAGGGATTGTACCGTTTCAATCTGTGATATACTGGCAGATGTCGGTATATTTGTCGTAGATGTATGATCTAAGGGCAGGTTCTGAGAGCTATTTTGTGCCATGGTCTCCACTTGTGATGGACCGTGTTGCGCGGTTGCGTCTGGTTGTTGGCCTTGCTGAGCATTCTGATGCAAAGAAGACTCTGATTGTTCCGGTTGCTTCAAGGTCTCAATCGGATTCTGTGCGACATTCTCCGCTGTTACCACCGCTGTCGTCGTCGTCGTAGATTCTCTCGTTATCGTTGTACTTGTCGTTGTCAATGTTTCCGCAACATGGACAGTAGCTTCCGGCACGGTAACGGGGAACATCGGCGTACTTTGTTCGGAGATAATCGGCGTTTGTTGAGGTTCTATTGTGCTACCTCTATCTTCATTTACACCGATAGCCGACCTAATTTGCGACTGTTGCTGCTGTTGTGAATGCGATTGCCATTGCGAATGCGGTTGAGTGGGCATTGGCATTCTAGATCCTGTAACTTGGGCCGGTATAGGACTCTGTGGCGTCGATTGTTGCGGCAGTACACTCGGTGTCTGTGACATCGGTGGACGCGTTTGAGGAAATTGATTATACTGATCGGGAGCAGAGACGCTGGGATTCGATACAGTGACTCCCGGCATCACCATCTGCTCGAGAGCTTGAAGAGTAGTCTGCTGCTGCGATGATGGTGGATTCATTTGTATGGACGTAGGTGGGCAGGGTGATACAGACATCGCATTAGGCTGATTGCCTTGTTGATGTGGAAGCTGAACATGAGGATGTGGCGATAACGTAGTAGGTTTGGCGGGTGACATGATAGGTCGCGGTGACATCTGCTGTTGCACCGCCGGCGGACGCGGAGACATTTGCGGCCGTGGAGACATCTGCGGTGACAGTTGAGGGAACGCGGCACGATATTGCGGACTTGTCGAATGCTTAGCTGCTGCCGCTGCTGCTGTGCCAAACTGTTGTGGCGGTGGCGCCGAATGTTGCGGTTGGTTGAACATCGATGTGGCATGATGGGTATATTGAGGATCCATAGTCGGCTGTTGCTGAGTGTTTGGATGTTGAGGAGTATGTTGCGGATACTGCTGAGGATGAGACGGATGTGGCTGATGAGTAGTATGTGTCGAGTGATGATGTGGCATTCTTGCCTGAGGCGCCTGCTGGGCCTGTTGTTGCTGATGAATAGCTGAGGCGAAACCGGGATAGCCAGGAGATGCTTGATACATCGCCGCTACCGAATTGCCTTGTTGATAATGTTGCTGCTGACCAACCATGTGTTGATAAACAGCGCCAGTCGCGCCAGCTTGCATTGTTTGATGCAAAACGCCCATGTTACTTATCATTCCTTGCTGACCACCAAAGTGCTGTTGCTGTTGTTGCTGCTGTTGCATCTTTTGATTGATCACACCGGCTTGATCTTGCTGATGAGAATACTGTGGTGGCATGTGTTGCCTATACGCACCAGGCTGTGAAGCCATCTGATTGTAATGCCTCTGCATCTGCGGATAACCGCTTCCGTTACCCGGCCAACCTTGTTGGCTGGGATCCATGCTCATATTGGCTCTAGCCATCGAGTGCTGCTGCTCCATAGAATACATATTGTCATTGTAGCTAGGATATTGACCAGCACTACTTGGATGTGGCCCCCTATGCTGCTGCGGCGCAATATTGCGTGACTGATTTTGGAAAGCGCCCGGCACCATAGCACGCTGGGGAGTGGCGCTACTGTCAAATGTACCGAGATTTTGGTTAAACATGCTGCGCTGCGAGCTTTGCAACTGATTCGAACTACCAAATTCAGATCCTCCAAATGACGTCAATTTTTGTATCGGAGATTCTTGGGAAATATAGGATTGGCTAATATAACTTCCTCCTCCATTAGGGCCAGAATTCAAACTGTCTCTGGATACCGTTACGGAATTATTCGCAGGCGCAGGATCGAAGTGATCGTTCCCTCCGAGATCAGGAAGAGCCTCGAGCATCGAGCCACTAACATCTTCACCAAACAGATCGTAGTCCATGTCTACGCTGAAGGACTCGTCGCCTCCATTTCAGGCTCAGAAGAATATTGTATGATCTCTTTTATAGCCAGTAACGTACCCATGGTAAAACCAAGCTCTTGCTGTCTGAAACAAAAACAAAACTCTATATCCTATATATTTATTTGAACAAATTTAATAAAATATAATAAAATAAAGTTTTTATTAATGTTCGTCGAGGTGACATATGCCAAAGGGGAAAAGCTATACGCTTATGGTTCAATTTTTCATAATCGTCATAACTTTTCCCCCTCGGAATATATCCAATTTGCAATATTTTCCAATTATAGCTTTTTATATAAAAAAGTTTAGGATCATACATATTTAATATTCTGTAAATTAAAAAGACATGTTACTTGCTATTCTATAAGCATACAACGATAATTACATAGATAATAAAAAAAAGAAAAGAAAGAAGACCGTATACGATTTACAAAGCTTATATACAAAATAAAAATAAATAATATAAACATTACTTTTTATGTCAAATATTTTATAATAAGAATCATAAATAAAAGAAAACAACTAAAATCATTTTGTGAGTTTTAATATTATTAGATTTTAATAGACATATGTAATCATGAATAAAATATTGAATTTCTTAGAGAATAAAACATGAAGAAAAAATATTATTAATTCTTTTGTGATAATAAAAATAGATGAAAATCATTGAATAGTGTAATAAAATGTTACTTTAAAAATATTATTCTTTTCTATATTAAAATATGCTTATAAACATTATAAATTCAAATTATTATAAAAAATTATTACAATAGCATAATTAAATAAAAATCGGAGATGTAACTTGAAGAAATAGGAATCTTACATGCAATAATATGATACCTTATAAATAAACATTTTATCCATTTTAAATATATCTATGATACGATTGACAAGAATCGACATGATATTAACAATTGATATATAATATTAAATAAACGAAGAAATAGGTTTTCAACCAAAAAAGAAGAAAAAAGAGAGAAAAGAAAATAGGAACGAGAAAAAGACAAAAATTAAAGAAAAATGAGTAAAAAATCAGAGTATTAGAAATAAACGAAACAAAAAATTTGAGTACATACGAATTCGATACTACGATACAGCGAGCGAGTGAGCGAGTGAGCGAATAAGAGAGTAAGAGAGTGAGAGAGAGTGAGTGAGTGAGTGAGTGAGTGAGTGAGTAAGGGAGTGAGCGAGTGAGCGAGCGAACGAGAAAGAGAAGAGAAAGAAAGAGAATGTTCCTGTATCTCAGCACAAAACGAACAAAAATATACTCATTCGATCTACGCGCACGCAAGTGAAGCGAGTGAGCAAGCGGGCAAGCGAGAAAGAGAAAGATAGATAGATAGATAGAGAGAGAGAGAGAGAGAGAGAGAGAGAGAGAGAGAGAGAGAGAGAGAACAGTCAAAACTATACTGAACGAATAGTGGTAAAAAAGATAAAGGGAAATTTTATACTTTCTCTCTCTCTCCCTCCCTCCCTCCCTCTCTCTCTCTCTCTCCCTCTCTGTCTATCATTACGGCAGTTCACGCGTGACCGTATTTCATCGTCGCGTCTTTACAACCGTAAAGTGGGAAGCCGCTGTGTAACTCTCGTTGTCGAGGGGTTATGGCATATGCCGATATCGGCGGGACGATGAGTCTTACACGAGCGAATCATTCGCGCTAACAACATCAATGACGGCGATGACAATAATGACGACGACGCACCGATGATGATGACGAACGACAGAAAGAGAGAACAAATGAGAAAAATGGCCCGATGGCTACGGAAAGTACGCCATTATCGCGGGAAAGAGAGAGAGAGAGAGAGAGAGAGAGAGAGAGAGAGAGAGAGAAAACGAACGAGATGGAGGGCGGACGGTAGCGAGGTGGAGGGCGAGAGACGGAGGGAAGGAGGGAGAGGGAGAGGGGAGGGGGAGAGAGAGAGAGAGATTTCCGTTCGGAGCAACCGCAAGAGAGAATTCGTCGTTGTCGTGCGACGGCCACCGCGACGCTCGATATTTTCGACATCGGACCGCAGCGCGTTACTTCGCGCGTCGCGCCGTCACCGCTCATCGTCGTACATGCACTCTTCCGTTGCGATGATACTTTCTTGCGGCGACCCAGCCAGACGGGCGGGCGGGCAGTCAGACGAGAGAGAGTACAACGCCGCTCGTTCGCTGTTGTCGTCCCACCGTCGCCTCACCGTGTATCTTGGCGGTTAAGGACGCGCTGCTGCGGGCCAGCAACTTGTCTCGTCAAGAACCACCCTCGTTCACGCACGCGTTCACACGATTCTCACTGGTGGCAACAGCGGCTGCTGCGGCAGTGGTGGCGCGGATCATCAAGGTGCAAGCGTGTCCGCAGACTCGAATCATTCCATACATCTACATGTATCTCTTTTTCTCCTTCTCATTCGCTCACACACTTACTCACTCTCGTGTCCTACCCTTTCGTTCGCAAGGGACGACTCTTCGTTTTCGCTTACCCTAGCTTGCCTTGTTTCGATACGAAGAAGTAGAAGAAAAAAAAAAGAGATAATTATCACACGATTATAAGTAAACGTACTAGCTTCCTCGAGATATTGCCGGTGTACTACAGCAGAATGAGCACCTCTCTGCGTACAGGCAGCACACGCGCGGCGGCACACCATTTGCTCGCTGCACCACCTGGCGGCGTGCGCATCTCTCGATCCTATGCGCGCGGGCGCCACATTACTGTGTGCGTTCCATAGTTCGTGCCTGCTCGTCATCTCATACACACACCACGTACGCGCGCGCTCGTTCGCACACATGCGTGATGCGAGGTTCACGAGTAAGAACGCATATGCAAGCGCTTTCAGAAGGTACGCGCGGTAGCCAAGGAGCGTACTTGCCCGTAAATTGTTGGATTTGTCCGGTTTATCTGCCTTTTCCAAGTCAAAGTAAAGATTTTGTGAATGAGAATCAAGAGAAAACTAGCTAAAATGAATCAGTAATTTATTACGCCTGCCGTTTTACCTGTCTCTTTCGATATTTTTATGTGAGAAATTGAAAAGTATACTTGAGGGTTCTTGAAGGACAGAGAGACCCAAGAAAAAAAGGACAATAGATTTTGTATTTCTATGTACTCCCGTTATTTCCTAGAAATTTTCTTTCACTTCCAATATTTCCGATACTTAATATTTACTTTCACTAATCATGTATTTCTATTGATTATGACAAGAGTACTTTCGAGAAACGACATACATGTATTTTATATTTCATGTGGATATTTATTTTGTTAGCGAAATTATAACAAATTTATAAATAAAATGTAAAAATATAATATCGTAAAGTTAAAGTTAATCCATTGAATATTTTTCTTTCTGACACGTTTTTTGTTGCAGAGGTTGATACTTCCCGCAAATATCATTAATAGAATCCGACAATAGATAATTGCAAATAAATAGGATTACGAATTTTTTTATTGAAATAGTCGAACTTTAGTTTATCATAAATAATAATCCTATTAAGAAACACAGTTGCATGAGTAGAAATAATTGTTTTTAATTTAATGTATTTTTTATTATAGATTATCTACTTTTCATTGACATTAGATAATAAAATATAAGATATTAAAAGAAAAACAGTATATTATTTACTGTTTTAAAATTACCGTTTTAACAATAAATAGCATATATTTTTGAACCGACAATTTAATATTGTAATAACGAAATAAAACAACAATTAATATGATATGTGAAACGAATAGTGTCGACATAATAACCAAACCCATAGTATGACCATTTCAGTGAAATATTGATTACATACGGAGCTGTTTACCGGAAATGTAAAGAAAAATGGAGCGAGACTCGCTCCAAAGTACTCGAACTTTCTTTACGACGAACAAATTTACGGGTAGCATGATGTGCGCGAGCGCACACGTATATATGTGACTTGTGCTTGTGCAGATCGTGCGAATTTAGTGAAAGGATAGGCAATAACGGTATGGGAGGGTGAGGGAGAAAGAGTAAAGAAGAAAAAGATAAGAGAGAGAGAGAGAGAGAGAGAGAGAGAGAGAGAGAGAGAGAGAGAGAGAACGACGACAACGAAGCTACGGACGAATCAGACTGGCAACGCATCGAGTATTCAATATCATGGTAAAGGCGCACCGCGCAATTGGTAGCGGCAAGACAGGAGTCGAAATTACATGAGAAAGAGGACCAATCAGATTTTAGCTTATAAAGTCGGATAGCCGCATGTAGGATATTCGATTAACCAATCGTATTCCCCAGGTATCGATTCGAATACATCTCTCGATGTGCCACGCTCAAATGGCAGCCGCATGCAACAATGATGATGATGATGATGACGACAATAATAATAAATGCGAATGGTAAATGCGAAAGAATCGTCGCAAATCATAAAACTTACGTCGCTTAACGATCTCAAATTTGTAACTTATTTTTCATCATAGCATTGATTTTTAAGCATAGCATTGATTGTCTCAAACTTGATAAATGATCGCCAATTAACAGAAACACTTAGTTACATTATTTTTCCTTTCCGATGAAAATTCAAGATTCAGATTTAAATTGAAACTTTAGAACAGTAGTCATGTTTATCATATGCACATTTTGGTTTAATCTCAGCGTATGTAAAAATTCGATCTTGTAATTTTGTTTCCATCGCTTATGATTATTGTAAAAAATTCCTTAAAAAACATGCAATCCAAAACTTTGCTGATGCATGCTGATGTACATAGTTGATTCGTAAGAATCTCACGTACAGTAGAATGCATTTTGCATAAATACATAACATTTGTAAATGATCACTCGTAATCGCATAATAATCGCTTACAAAAGCTTAAAAAGAAGCAAGTGACATTATTTAGAGATTGACGGAAAATCTCTAAACAAAGCAATGAATTTTATGAATCAAGGCAAATAATGTTATTACGATTACGAAATGAAACTAGATTAATGAATCGTCATTAGTCATCGTTTCGATCTACGAAATCAGGAGTAATGGAAATATGGCACAACAGATGGATATGCGATCCACGTACTTTAAATAAGAAAAGCCAATCGATCGCGAGCTAATCGATTATCAACATGCTATCTGCTGTCAAAAGTCTGTTTTCCGTAGTCGCACTGTGAGAATTGTGAGTGCGTTACACTTTGCGCACTCGAAATACGATGGAACAAATGTGTCCCTAGGAAGAAATTGAAATAAAGCTAAAACAAAATAAAGCTAAAGAGAACAGACTCGGATACAGCGATCGCGAGAGCATACGCGAAGTAAATCGACGATTTATTCTCGACAACGATCGAGTAGACTTACAGTTGTACGAGCGGCGATCCCATCTTTTCCGTGATTCCATCTAATAACGGAACAAAAAAAATTCAGGTACGCCAACGAGAGGGAAAGAGGGAAAGAGGGAAAGAGGGGAAAGAGGAAGAAAGGAAGAAAAGAAGAAAGGAAGGAAGGAAGAAAGGAAGAGAGAAAGAAAGAAAGAAAGAAAGGAAGGAAGAAAGGAAGGAAGGAAGGAAGGAAGAAAAGAAGGAAGGAAGGAAGGAAGGAAAAAGGAAAGAAAGGAGGGGAATAAGGGAAAGGGGAAGAGAGAAGGAAAGGCAGAAAGAGGAAGACAGGCAGAAACAGAGAGAACGAGAGAGAGGCTACCACATGAATGTCCGCTCAATCGTTATCTCGGTGTCCATTTTGTTTGGTTTAATTACTGAAGAGGCGTCGGTAACGCTGTTGCTGCTCTTGCTGCTACAGTCGCTGCTGCTGCCGTGGATTACGTTGACACAACACGACAATGATGGCCTTTCGATAGATATTGCTACCTCTGTTGCGGCATCAAGAGGCATCGAGAAACAAGAGACACAGGAGCAAGGCACACAGAGCAATGCACCGATCACCGCGCACACCGTCGAAACACAGAAGAAATCGAAAAATCCGATCGGCGGATCAGCACGTCGCAAATCGTTGTAATGTCGTGAAATGAGCCGCGAACGAACTCGCGGTGATAGCTTGCTTGCTGCAGCGGCACGCGTACCTTTCCGTATACGTATCGTGATGTCTCGTAGTATCGACCGGGTTTATCCGATTCGATGCTAAACGGTAACCTAATTCCATGGAGCGACCAAAGCGGTATTCCAGTATTCGTACCTGTATAACCCACGAATGTTCTTCTTGTTCTTCTCGTTCTTCACGCGAAATCGCGCGCGCTCGCGTACGTGTCGCGTCGCGTCGCGACGTCACCAGAATCTCACACACACTCTTTTATCACTGTACGCTGCTACGCACGTCCATTCGATCATCCGTCGGGTCGACGGCATTCGCACGCGATGATTGTCGCCGCTGTGCGACGCCAGTGCCGCAGATTTCATCAGAGAAAAATGGCGTCCAGCTTTCGCTGTCATCGACATCTCATCCGTCAATCAACATTGCTCGTTCATTTCTCTGATTGGTCGTACCAATGAAAGCACTCCTTTTTATTTAAATCGGTATTCATAATATGTTCTCGTTACAAGCCATTTTAAGTAACGTTTTAAGATGCTAATGCTGATGCTCTATAAGTGATTCCTTTTAAGATTGTCTTAAATATAAGAATTCACTATGAATATCGAACTTGATAAATGCAATTGTATTCTAGTGATTGTGTAATTAATGCTTTATGAAAGCATTTATGAAAATCATTTTCGCATTCATTGATTTTTCATCAATTTTCTAATTTTCGATTAGAAGAAAGAAATTGGTTTATGTAGCTTTTAGAATTGTACATCAAAACAATTTAACAAGATCTGGATGATTATCGTGATAAGGCTACCTTTAAAGAATATGAGAAAAATATTAGAAAATCATATATACGATAAATGATATATTTATAAATTTATAGCGTATTATAAAAGAAGTGCGACACGATTAATTGAGATAAATATACATAATCGTTATAATGTATAAAATTCTGGAAAATCTTTATTCTTTTGATGTATCTATTTACATAATATCGCAATTATAAATTTATAATTTAGATACATGTCAGTTTGTAACAACTGGTTAATATCAATTTCTTTATATTAATCTTATTTAAGTCCTAGATTTTTATATATATTATATTTTTGAAGTTTGATCTCTGAAATAGATTCAGAGATCAAACTCCAGATACATTTTAGGGCTAAAAATCCAATCTTAAATCCTATTATCAAGTCTGTTGCATTAAGAAACTTTTCTTAATAGACACATTTGGAAATTCTCTACGCCATTCATCAATTTTTGAGTTGCTAATGAGATCACAGAAACTGAGATCAATCATCTCCAATTTTGGACAACATAATAAAATGTCCTGGCATATATCTTGTGTTAAAGACATTGAACCTAATAGATCTAGCTGTTTCAATTCTTTGCAGGATACTAAATGTTTCAAATCACGTTCTGCAAGTCCTCGGAAAGAACTCAAAAATATCTTTTCCAAGTGCTTACAGCAGATAAATAACTTGTAAATACTTTCATTTTGATTAATAGTGCCACTGCAAGAAAAGGTATATATATAAAAATAAAAAATCATATACAAAATTCTATGAAAAATACAATTATATATATCACAAAACAATCATCAATTAACACATACCACCAACTAAAATCTACTTCCCGCAAATTCTTGCAACGAGTAAGAGCGTTGATACCCTGCGATGTGAGAGTCACTGCTTTCCAAAAATCTACGCTTTCCAAATCTGGACACGAATTGCCTAATTCCTTTGCAATATCGTCTGCGTTTAGACGTTCTAATACACCACCTACATTCAAATGACGCATCCGTGGATTTCTCTGTAATATCCTGCACACGTCTACAGTTTCTATAAAAGTCCTATAAAGATCCAAAATCTCGAGAAAGTGGAGATTCTGAAGATGCAGGAATCCATTTTTTTTTATGTTTTGACAATTGCGTAAATATAATTCTACAATAAATATATATATATATATATATAAAACATGTATACATAGAATATATAAGTATAATAGATATGATAAATGCATATATTTTTATTATATTTTGTTTGTTATCTCATTGCACTTATATACATACCTTTCAATTCTTTACATGTCGATGATATTTGAAGAGTAACAGAATCGTCAACTATTTTACAGCAATTCAACCGTAAATGCGTAAGTGTACCGCCACATTCTTTAAGAAAATCTATTAAGCTCGCAGACGTTAACATATTGTGATTACCACACCATGATAAATCTAATCGTTGTAGACATTTACATCTGGATATCAAGGAACTCAATGCATTTGTATTGAAAGAATACCAGTATGGTTTTAAGTTTAAACACTTATAAAGCGTAAAATCTCGTGCTAAAGCATTGAAATATTTGTTTACGTTGCATATACGGTACAATGACTTCAAATCCAAGTATTCCAATATTTTCAGCGTAGTCTCATTCTGCAGATAAGATTTTGAGTTAGCGTGTCAATCATAAATATATCATAAATATTATTATAATAATAATTGCAAAAAATAAATCTTTTAAAATACTTTACAGGAAGCATCGAAAAACTGTTATCTGACGAGTCCTCAAGTATATTAGAAATTTGTATTTTTGTAAATTCCAAGAATTCTTTTCGTAAGAATAATTGCATGCTGTTATATCCCTCCTTGAATGATAATACATCATGATAAAGCGGTTGCAATTTAGATATTAATTTGCTTTTGCGAAAATTTTCCACATCACTATAAATAACATCAATGTAAACATTATTAATGCTATTTTATACAAGAAGAAATGCAATTTTATACGATGTTAATTATTTTCATACCATTTACATATAATACAGTGTTCTTGCAATGATTCTTTGAAACGATATAAGTCCCTTTTTGCACAAAGATAATTTGGAGTTAAATTATGAATATCTTTTTCATCAGGATAGGCATCATTCATACTTTGTAATAATTTAGATAAGTTTCGATCGGACGATTGGTCTTTAGGAAGAATCAGTTCGAATGTACCAATAAGCAAAACAGCATCCAATTCTGTATAATAGTCTAAATGACTATGATTAAATTCAAGTCTTATCATTTTCGTTTTAAAGTTGCATGATTGTAAAGGCGGAGAAAATATCCGAGACTGTAGAGGAACGGTCTGAGGAGGTCCATTCCATAGTTGAAACCATTGATGGTTGGAATCTTGTGCCCAAATCCGAACCACACTTCCAGGATTATATATTTCGTATATAGAGATTCTGATTGGATATACTGGTTCAGGATACTCAAGATCTTTAAGAATCATGAATGAAAATTATAATTTATATTTTTTATGATTGAATTTTTATAGTTTTATCATTTATTAATAATTATTTATTAATTGTTAATTATTAGTTTTTTCATCACTTTAAATATTATATACCGATATAATCATGGCTAATAACGTCTGGATTATTTTGCGGCATATAATCAATGGATCTTGAAGGTGCCTTATCCCACCATTGCCCATAGGTCCTCTAGATCCAAAATCTTTAGTGAGTATTAAAGAATAAATTTGACAAGCATCAGGTCTTCTTTATTTCTCTACATTGTTGCAATCCAAAATAAAATATTGAAAACAAGCAATTTTAGAATAAGAATTAATCGATTGAACATACCATAACGTATGCATGTGGAAAATCTCCATAATCTGGAAATTTACTGGGTGGACCAGTTATATTTTGAGCAATATAAGAAATGCTGTTACTGTTACCATATTGGGAACTGAAGTCATGAACAGTATTAACAAATTGATCGACAAATGTAACAACATTTTCGCTATCTATGGCTACTTTTTCATAAAGATGAAAATTAGTCATCACTGTTTACAAAATGTCAAAGATAATAAAAATTTACGTTTTTAATATTATAACATTCTAATACATTATAACATTGCAACTATACTATGATAATATATATTGTCAATCATACAGCAATTTCATGCAACTCAAGTTATGGAAGATATAACAGCACTGAAGCTGAAGGGGGATAAATTATGTAAACAAATGTGATGACTTTCACTATCAAAGTCAAACATCGCAATCCTTCCTCAATATACATAGCGAGGTTAAAAGCTGACGGACTCGATCGGACTCGAATCTGATTCGATCAAGGAGACCTCGCGCGGTCGAAGTACAAAATTCCGGATTCAGGGTTGCCAAACGGTGACGGTATGCCTGACTTCAGATGAGAAGACATAATGCGGCCTGGTGTAGCTCTTCACCCGAAGGTTCGCTAGTAAACATAATTTGGAGCATTGACAAAGCTCGCATCTTAGGACGGATATATAAACTAATCGTAGCATTATTAGGTGTATATAATTAGCCTTACGCAATGGTAGGTTGTTAATTTGCTAACCTTATTCGGCGAATATCATTGCCCCGAGTCAGCTAACCTCGAACTCATTCTCGATGTTTTTCCTTGCAGGATGTATTTTTAATGATCAGGCGAAAGAAAATGACGATCTTTACTGACGCGAAGGATGACACCACAGTTCTCGAGCTCAAAAAGATGATCGAAGGTAAGACTTATACTTCGATAGAGAGACAAAGGGAGATACGCGAGAATGCGTAAAATGACGAATCGTGTCTCTCAACATGTCGTTCGGCGAGTTATAATTCAATGATTTTAATAAATTGCTGCTAATGTCGAGATCATATTGCAGGCATATTAAAAGTACCACCGGTGAATCAACAACTGTTTAACAAGGAAAATATTCAGATGTCCGATAACAAGACTCTACAAGATTATGGATTAACATCATCAACTGCAAAAGCACAATGTCCCGCGTTAGTGGGTTTGGCTTTGCGCCAACCGGATGGTCAGTTTGAACCTCTAGAAATGACACCGTTTTCATTACCACCTGATTTGCCCGATGTTATGAAATCCCAAGAGAATAATGGACAGGAACAATCACCTTGAAAAGATGATATATTGGTTGACGATGAACTTTTGTGTTATATGCAATTCAGTAATCGTCAGGGCAGCTCTGAATGTGGTAAAAATGAAGAAGGATATCCTATGTACTGTGTGTTATGTGAATATTAGGATGTGAATACCATGATATATTGAATGCACTATGCAAACATTAGATACGTATGACTTTATACACGGATATTCAGAGTCATGAAATTTTTCAATATTCAATTTAATGAGGATGTGCTATGTAGTCTTCTGTTTTTATAAGGACATGTGATAAGTACTCATTAGTACTTATTAGAGACTGAGGGTGAGAGATAATAAATTAAAAAAAAATTCATGCTCACTTATATCTCATATCTAAACCAAATTTATATAGCTACGAAACTATTCATAAGCGTTTTGTTATCGTCAGAATGCGAATAAATACCTCAGCTTACACGTAATTTTATGGTGTGTTTTAGTTTAGATATTATTTTAATACGTTTTAATGTACGTTTTAATATCTTTGAACTAAATATTTGTTTGTCTTTGCTTTCTATGGTTGCTTATGAATCCTGCAATGGTCTTTTTGATTTAATATATAATTAAATTGAATACTCGCAACTTTATAAAGAATGCATAACAAAATTTTTCAATGCAAAATCTTTTAACATGCGTTTAATTAAAAATTTAAAAATTAAAAAATTAGCATATGTAACTGTGCAAAGCAAATCTGGAAGAAAAGAAAATATGTGATAAATTATGAGTAATGTATATATAACTGTCATCCTCATTGTGTTTTTCTACAACAATATCATAAGGCATATAAGGATCCGGGTTACTATGTAGCATATAATTATTGTAAATGTAAAATACACACTGCCTTAAATAATGATCTTTTTAGTTTTATAATATTATATGCCTTATTAGTTATTATCTAATTTATGTTGTTTCATAATTATGATTATGTTACATAAGCTCTGTAATGATATAAATGACGTGCTATATAGCAATGCAGGAAATATATATTGTATATTATAATGGCATATTCTTATTTAACGTACAGAAGAATGTTCCTGCATTTGTTTTATTCATCAAAATTTTTTTCACAGAAAGTATATGCTAATTAACTATATCAAGAAAGCTAATGAAATTATTATTAAATATCTGAGTTTTTATTTGCCAACATTTCCATTATAAAATCTTTATAGATATGTTTTTTGCTTGGTACATAGTGGCCACCATCATGTTGTATTTCTTTCTTGTTATCAAAAAGACAACTTACTTGCTGCGCCATTACTATGATAAATAACAGCTGAGTTAATATAGTTTAATACATATCATTCGATATATATTCAACAATAACAGTTATATCAACAATGATAATAAAATTATAATTTTGTACCTGTTGGGATTACTTGATCATTTGTTCCATAAATATGTAAAGACGGTATATCTATTTTTTCATCATAATATTCTGCATGAGGTGCACACAAGGATTTAAATCCAGATATCATAACAGCAAAGTTGAATTTAATTTGTAAATCTTTAAAAAAAAAAAGAAAACTATCAGTATCATGTATGAAGTTATATCATATACTTTTATATATATATATAATTTTATTGACTTACTTTTCTTCTTTTTCATAGCGCATAGTATACTGACAAAGGCAGCTCCTTGTGAAAAACCTAGTATACCATCAAAAGGACCCTGTTCTATAAATGTCTTTTCTATTAGAGCTATACTATCATTAAATCCTACGCATAAATCGCTAGGTACTGTAGCTTTGAAGACATGGTCTTCTGTATTAAACCACCATCCATATCCTGTTTCTAACATAGAATTCATGCAAAAGTATCATTAGTATTAATTTTTTATCTATCGTATATATATGATGTGATTTTTATCTTTGCATTGCAATGAACATAAATTCGAATGAACAATAATTTAATTATCTTTCAATAACTTTAATAACAAAAAATACCATTTTCATCTACATTTTCTCTACTGATTTCATTCCTCGACGCAATTTTATGCGGTGCTCTTATAAATGTAAATTCTATTTCCTTTTTAAATCCTTTTCTTAGCGATCCTAATTTGGCACTGAAGATTATGTCCGATTGCATGTATCCATGAAATGCCAGTATCTAAAAAAAATTTATTATTTATATAATTTCATTTTAATACATTGATACGTTGATTAATTGGTTAAATTAATACATTGATAATTATTTACCCGCAATTTTGAGTTTGTATTCATTTTTATTTAATTTTTATTTAAAGTCACGTCGATATATATATATATATATATATATATATGTAATTGAAGAGGTTAAGGCATAGTTCTATTCCTGCGCATGCGCAGAGAATTGTTAAGTGCAATAACTTTTGTAATAATTAATATGCTTTATTCGTATGCTAACAGGGAATAAAAATATATAATAAAATACTTTTACATCATCTAAATTATTTATTAATATTAATCAGGTAATTAACCAAGACAAATAAATCAATAAACTTCATAAGAGAATACTAAGTTTACGATTATTAAGCTTTCTGTTCAGAAATGATAATCTTGGAATGATTCATTTCTTTAGAAATGATGTGCTTGAAAAATAAAAAAATATTTCTACATTTTCATTGGGTATCTTGCATTGATAATAATAATTAGCAAAAAATTTATATAAATATCTATTTGAACTTAAATAGATAATAATTTCATTATCTATTTTTCAATTACATATCCTTCGCAATTAGAGATTATCGTGATCTAAAGATCACTAAGATCCATTGTTTTAACTTGAGTATTAATATTAGTAATATTTTCTTTGCTGTTCGAAAGTTCTGATTTCAATTCTCTAGGAATATCCAGTTTCGACCATGAACCACATTCAGCCTTTCTCAATTTGATTTCTACTTTCGTTGGCAACATATTGACGCTACTCTTTTCGATATCAACGATCTAAAAAATAAAAGAAATATATATATATATATATGTATGTATATATTAATTCTATTAATCAATCAAAATTAAGACAATACATACTCCACTCAATTCTATATCGAGATTATATATTGAGCTTTCTTCAATAAAAAATAACTCCACAGTTAGATGAATAGGATTTAGTTTTATGATAGACTGACAAGGCAAATACTTTTTCGCATATATAGAAACGAATACATAAGTTACAGTTTGATGCCAGTCCATCCTGCATTCAATCCTTTTTCGTATATTCTAAAATAACCTTCATTTAAAGCATTAATTCTCAAAAGAAGATATTAATGTTGATTTATATCCAACTTTAGTCTTAACCTTTGAAATCCAGATATGATTGCCTTGTTGACAGCCTGGTTGATTCAAAAATTTAAAAAATTCTGTTGTCTTCTTCTGACAACAGGACCAATATTTCAATCCGTCATGAAAGATAGGTTTTCCAGGATGATAATTACAAACTTCTTCATCGGAAGCAACATTTGTGTAAATACCTTTACAAGAATTATTTTTACAATTTTGTCCTATTTGTATTTTGCTCCCTGTTGGTCTATTAAGTTCTAAAACAGTCAATTCTTTAAGTTGTTCTAACAAGGTAGAGGATATTACTGGCGACAATGTCAATTGAGTAGCATTAAAGCATGGTCTTTCCAAAGAAATTTCATTATTCTGAGGTTTAGAAATAACTTCTATAACTTTATGAAAGGAATTGTCAACGGATGGTTTCTTTAATTCTGTTGGTTTCTCACTCGAATGCTTTGACTTAGTACAACCTTTGATATTCAGGAATTCAGTAAAATCGACACATTTTTTATTGCAACACGACCATCCTTTGTACGCATCATGAAATACTGGATATCCAGGATGGTGAGCGCAATCATCTGCAAATGAATCATGAAAGATTGCATTCTTATATCTTGCTGATTATTCAATTTGATAAATAATTACATACTTTAAAATCGATAGATCTTACCGTCCTTATTGTCATTTGGATCGAACTTTTTACCGCAACCGCGATGATAACAATATAACAAATCAGCTTCCTGTGTCATCTAAAATATCTTAGAATTGATTTATATATTTAATTCTTTTTTGATAAAATGTTTTGACAACTGTAGTTTATAAAGGAGAGATATTTTTTTTCATACTTTCTGTCTGACAATTTCTGGTTTATCTTTGGCCAAATTTTAACCAACTGCAGTAAATTCTTCTGCTATAAAGTTCAGAATTTCAACTCGCAGATAATGAAAAGCATTAAATCAACTGTTAATTACGAGACAATCATGGATAAACCAATAACTAAACTGTATCATCGTTACAATAACTATTATTCTAGATTATATAATGGAAAAAATGAGGAACCGATTGGTCACATTATTTCCTAGCGCTGCATATTTTGTATGGTTCAAAATTATAAGGCTTGTATCGTTTTGTCGCTTCATGGAAATTATGCCATACGTCATAAGTAGGAATATGTTAATTTAAAAGGAAACCGTCAGATCCATTTAAATCCATCGTTCGGTTGCCGTCAATTGTTATTTGTTATCTGACTGATGTTTTTTGGTGTATCTACGTTTGAATTACGAGCGATATATTTGAAAGACTTATTGAATATAAACACGAGAGAAAATGAAACAATCGAAATCGAGAAATACAAAGAGCGTAAATCCAAAGTACGTGAATGAAATAAAATTAAATGATTCTATGTTATACTTTTGTTTAATTTTTCTTCTAAAAAATGCATGTTGTATAAAAATGAAAAATAATTAATTTAATTTTTTAGAAATACAAAAAGCATAGCTACGGAGACTATGGATTTTGATAATCCGGAAATCGCCAAATTGCAAGAACAAATAAGACTTTTGCAACTTGAGAATAATATTTTGAAACAAAATCTAGAAGAACTGGAGAAAAAGATATCTGATAATGTTACATCTCAGGTTATGCAAAGTACATCACAGCCAAGACTGAAATCCAATGGAAAATCTAATTGTGCATGTAAAGGAAATTGTTCATCAAGAATATGTGGTTGTGTAAAAAAAAATAATAAATGCAATTCATCATGCAAATGTAATAATGCATCATGTCAAAATCAAGTAATATCTGTAATATATTTATATCTTTATATAATGTATTATTTTTTTAGTTTTTATCATATGCAATATATCTAAAGAATTTTATTGATATTTTATAGGAAATGAAACATAGTGATGAAAATAAGGAAAATATTGACGAAAATGATATGGAAGTTGTTAAAAAGCAAATTAGAAGAACAAGAAGAAAAGATGCTACAAGAGAACAAGAGAACAAGAATAAAGAGACAAAACATACTAAGACTTCATTTAGTCCAAAAGAATGTAAAAATTCCGAGGTGAAGTAAATTGATAACATCTTAATATAGATATTCTAATGTAGAATCTTAATATGGAGGAGATAGAAGAAGAAGAAAAACTTAGGAACATATTTAAGTGATGAAAATAATGAAACAATTATACAACTTATGAAATAATACTCTTTCTTTTGCTCGCTTTCTTTCTTATAGGTGACATTTGATCCCATGAAACCAAGGCATCAGTTATCACGAACACCTCCAAATATGAAAAAGACAGCAGCGAATGAGATCTCAATACAGAAGGATGACACAATTGAATTTGAATCTCAAGTCCAACCACATAAATCAATGGAAGAAACAATAATTATATCTCCAAACGCTCAAGGTATATTACTATTTTATCCAGCAAAATAAAGGACTAAAGAAATTGAGAAAATTGATTATATTCTTTTATTAATCTTTTTATTGATATCTTTCAAATTATTAATAATTTATATGTTTATTTCCTTTAAGGAGTTACGGTCAGAGAACAGACAGTTGACTGGGAGCAGCATACTGCGCAATTAGTTCCTTGCAAGAAATGCAAAAGAACTTTTATGCCAGATCGAATTCAGAAACACGAAGCTTGTTGTAAGAAGATCTAAATAAGAAACTCGTTTAAATTTCTTTACAATTAAATTTACAATATTATTGAAATAGATAGATATAATAAACAGAGTATGGACAGAATAGGCGAAAATGTATGATAAATCATTCATTATTATTCAGTTTTTATAATCGTTATTCTTTGTATATAAACGAAATAAATTTAAATAGCTCTGTTAGAAGTTTTGCTCTCGACCAAAACTAGAATTTATTGACAATAAAAGGTTTATAAACATTTGACAAGTGTAATTGTCTATGTAATGTTAAAAATATAATTTTATATATGGAAGTAAGTAATCTATTGTAATGACACTATAAATTACCGACAAACAATCGATGATGTTGGCATTTCCTTATCCTTTAAGATTTTTGATGATCAAAATTTATCCAAATAGACTATCTTTGATCTGTCTTACCCATGACTATTGCGACGGCACCATCTTTGATTCCATTTGATTTAAATGAAATCGAATCGAATACGTTGGAATATGAAGTGAAATGGAACGTCTGAAGGATATCCTGCAACCGCACGTCCAAGCCAGTGAAATTAAATTGTCGTACGTGAATGAATTGTTTCCCGATCTCAAGGACAAGCCGTATATTGTCCTTCATAAGAATGTGAGTGAGAAAATAAAATTTCCTACTTTGTAATGTTGCATAACGTAACACAAAGATTCTCTTTAGGTTCAGCTGTCAGATTACGGAAACAAAGATAAAAGTTTCGAAGAGACCTTTACGAGTAACGAACGCGCATATTTAGACCCAAAACTTAGTTGTATATTTTATCGGGAATGCTCAAAGTATATGTAAAAATATTTCTCAGGATATGACGTTAGTGGATCGCCCCTGGAATATTCGTTTGGCATTTATGAATTTGACAATACACTTGTTGTAACGAAACCAAATTGGCGAAAGGAGGAAGAATTATATCTACCACTGAGTAGAACGGATGCCTGGTGTGTACAATCATAGAGATTGTAGTATTAAAGTATTCTCAATACAATAGAAGAATGAAATAATACCTTTTAGCAATGCATTAAATTCTTGTCTGGAATATCTTGATAATACTGTGCCAATATTGGCTCTCTGTGATGGCAAGGATTCTAAACAAAGTCGATTTATTGGAGCCATTGTTTCTGAAGATTGGTTCACAACATTTGAAGCTATTTCCATTGGTATAACAACTGTGGATATAGCCAAAAATGAATGTCACAAACTTGTACCGGAGCATCTTAAGCGAACACGTACGCAGGAACATAATGTATGTAATATAATATAGATTATTGAATTTGATAATTGTATGATGTAATTTATTGAGTTTTAATGCATACAGCTTAAAATATTCATGCTTGGTACTTTTGATTTATTTGGAACAAAACAAGAGATTATCGATTGGGATAAGACCGCCATGAATGATTTCAAAGGAAATATCAGTATTGAAATGCATTCGAATAACTTGACATTAGATCCAAGATTATCAAAAAATCTTTTGGTATATATAACATGAAAAGTAAATAGAAATATTATATTTATTGTCATTTCTGTATAAATGTTTTTATAGACAGTTCAAGTAAATGCTGCATGGAAAGATAGCCCTTTAAAAGAAATACGAAGTCAATTATTATTACTGAGCCAATACTTATCAATAATAGACGAATGCAACAAAAATATTGGAATGCAAAACCCGATAGAGTTTACAACACCTTATTTAGAGGTTGACAAATTTCTACATCATATTAAAAACATTTTTATAGCAACCACATGTCTTGAATTATGCATATAAATGTTGTAGGAAGATAATACCATAATTGAGAAATTAAGTCTTTTATTAAATGGAGAGTATAGTTTTGTGAAATCTGTTAATAACGATGTTCAAAAGATCGATTATATAAATGAGGAAAATACAGAAATTAATGTAAAACTGCTGGAGTTTATGCGCAACGTTTCCTTAAGGCAAGATATAGATTTTACTGATCTCTTATGGGAAATACTTATAAGTGAGTAAACCTTTTATATTTATATGCACATATTTTGGATTAATATTTTGGATTAATTTTCTTATTTTTAACGTGGACAGAAACTTCAAAATATCCGCAAATGATAAGTTATATTGAAACAGTTCTAAAGGAAATTATTGAGCATAAAGCTTTGCCACAGGTAATGTATATATTTTCATCTGATTTATATTTTTAATAATATAAATAACATAAAACTTTTATATACATGCTTTGACATATTTGTCAGATCAATGATACAAATTCAACGAGATTCGTAAAATGCATCTCTTATCTACACCATCAAGAAACAATATCTCACTTGCTAGCAGGAAGTGTACCATTGGAACTTGTCATAGATATGGGATTCGAGAAACTTATTCGAGATTACTTTTATATTCTTAGAGGTGTAAGATTTGTCAATTTACATGATATTCGACAGAAGCTAGTTGACCTATCTTCTGGGATATTCAATACAGAAAATTATAGGTAATTTATATGATAGAATATCAATCGAATGGTTTAAATTAATTATACTATTGTCTAATTGTAGAAGAAAATTGATCACGTTAGCACAGATACATCTCTGTTTGGAATGTATGTTGCTTATTGAAACGCATTTAAAATGTCCGATTGAAAATTTACAAAGCTTATTTGCTCTTGTCTGCAAACAGTTTGTTTCTATACAATCTCCATTACAACATTACACTGAACTTTGCAATCAAATATTTACTTTTACGACGACTTTATCCAATACAGGAGCTAACAAATTAAATAAGATGTATGTATGACAAATTTAATATGATAATAATATCATAAACGTTATACTATTGCAAAATTATAGTCATAATTAGCAATATTAATAATTTACGTATGCTTATCTTCCAGGAACCCTTCTATGTGGAAAGCCTTTCTTTCGTCTCATAGTGCTCTATCTATGTTAACGACTACCGCATATTATAGTAAAATGCCTATCTTTCCAACAAATATATATCCTACAGGTATATATATAGTATTAAAAAAAAGTATTTAGTATTCATATGTTATATAATATATAACTATATAGTATATACTATAATATATAATATATAGCATAATATATACTATATTGAGCAAAAGATCTTGGTAAACATAGATCAAAATTCAATTGTTTCTATGCTATAAAAAATTTTATACTGATCACTAATCATGACTTATTGAATTCTGTGTCATTTAATATATAGAATATATATATAGAATTAGTAATTATTAATGAAGAACGAGAAATCTGTGCGATATAACAGTCAAATTTTTATTCGTTTATGTCAGATGGAGATGCAAATGTGGGAAAGGAAACAGTTTATGGTATAAGTGCAACATCGTCATCGATAAAGTCCAAAAAGATGTGAAATATGAGCGCGCTTTGAAATTGACACAGTCAACGTTGAAAAAATAAAACAAAATTAGATGTAGATATATTTTGGGAATAAATGAAACACAATGCCACGTAATTGAAAGCATTAATGATGATGATAATAATAATAATAATAATAAAATAAAAATTATGAAAGCATTCTTCAAATACAATTATATGTATTGGATGTATAAATACAATTACATTATATGAGTGTTTGTACTCTCAGTCATTGACAATATACACTCGAGCATACTAAATTATTTTTCATGATTGACAACTTCTTATTAAATATTGTATTACGAAATGTAAATTTTTCTAAGAATTATTCTTAATGTACAAAAGTATATCATATTTAAAATTTCCTCCAATTCGAAGTGAATTTTATGATGAATGTTAAAATAAGGTTCTTATATACGGTGTAGAAACTTTTTACAGGATACATATAATTAATACTACTCAAAAATTGATTGTTATTGTATTCTAATCTCGTTCAACATACTTTGGCGATTTCTTCGAGCAAATGTTATTTGAAAGCGACAGAACTTCCCATCCTAGTAGCCACTAAATAAGCCTGTGGCTTTTTTACGTACCATAAGTACACAATATTAACATGTTTCATTGGCAGAAGATACAGGCAGACGTGATTAAGGCATTTTTCTTTTCTTGAAGTTTTAATACTGAGATGTATCTACGTCGTCCATTCCGGAGACACTGGCTTGTTCTAGTACCTCGAGGAGCTTCTGCATTTCCATAGAGTCGGACGAGTTGTCGAGCGTTCTTTCTAAAGCTCGCACATACGACATGCATGTTCGTCCTTCATGATCGAGATTCTGCGGGTTCGCTTTATGCTACGAACATTGCGAGAATATTGTAACATAAACATATAGATGTATAAATATTTTAAAAAGCAATACTTAACAAGAAAAAAAACACGTACCCATATCAAAAGTTGCGCCATTGCTAAGTTTCCTGTCGCGCAAGCCAAGTGCAATGGTGTTCTGCGATCTTCCGTGCTGACCGAGATATTGATGTCCTCGTAATTACATCGAGCCAAACATAATGTAAATGCCCTCATGTCTCCTCTATGGAAGTAATAAAATTATGAGGATACATCAAAAGTCTAGAAAATGGATTATCTGAGATTTCACAGCTGAAGAAAACGTCTTACCGACAAACAGAATCGATAAGCAATTTTCCTAAAGAGATATTCGGATTAATCGGTGGTAGAAAAAGTTTGTCTTCATATTTCCATCTGATCCATTGCTCCTTCTCTTCCCTGGACGAGTCCGAAGCAGGTTTTTGTTTTCCGTTTAAGCAATATTCCCAAACGCTGTTAGCAATATCGTTGCCGAGAGCCAGCATGACACTCAAGTGACCTGCGCTAAAACCGTCGTTAAAAAAAATCTTATAGTTAATATATCTTTAAGTAATAATAAATTTAAGTAGAAGTATTGATAAAACGAAGATGGAGATAATGTAGCGTTTGTTTGGAACACACGCACGAAACCTTGCATCACACTTACGACCAATCATCCAAATCCAATGACCGCACCTTGGATATATGAGAACCCAAGTTTCTATGAATACCGGAACATTCGATACACATTAACACCCCCAAATTAAGACTGGCCCAGTCGGGATCTAAAATAAACGGAAATTCATAATTAATTGCGCGATGACTACCAAGATTATATGGCGCAATGATAAAAAAGATAAATCTTGCTTTTCACTTACTCGGTGCGGTACAATCAACGCACGCGTCGTTTCCCGAGACTTTGTTCTTTATGCAATGCATCTTAAATGCATCAGTCTCATTTTTCTTGTCACCATCGCTATTTTGCAAACTCGACAATATCTGTTGTTCTATCGCGGTAATCCAGCTGTCCCTGTCTTCGGCGTTATTTGCCTCAAAGTGCCAAGTTTTATTCTCCAACGAGATGATGGAAAATTCGAAACTGTCTTCTAAAAATAAACATTTTCTCAATAAGTACGAATAAAAGAAATTTCAAATCTCTACGTCGAGAGATTTGAAGAATGAATACCTTGTGCACTGTATGATTTTGAACCTTTTGGCGTTTTCCCAGGTACTTTTACGGTGACATATTGCAAAAGTATTTCCTTGCCATTGGCATCGTTCATATAATCCTAGGAAAAATATCGTATAATTGCGGAAAGAGATATATAATTTTTATATTAATAATAAATAATTACATGTAAGCTTGAATGGTACGTTAAACGACCATCTTCCAATAAGGTGACGTACTTCTTCTTCCATTCTTTCAGGGATTTGCTACTTCGTTTAAACAAATAACCTTGTTTAACTGGTATTTCTCTACCAACGCCCATTTCGCCCGTATATTTCTCCTTTTTAGAAGGTGTAAATATATTCGATTTTCTTCTGAATTTTCTGTAAAAAACGAATCATGAGATATATCAATACAAAATTGATATAACGTATACTTGAAGGTACCTTAAATAAAAATTATTTCTTTTTTATTATATATGATATATTTGAACCTAATAGTGGTTGGTGTTAGGATAGACGATCGTAATTCTCCCTGTTGATTCTGTACATTGTGAAAATTATCATTTAATAATCCGGAATCGTTTGATATAGAACTGTTGTGAATAGATCGACAATCCTCTTCTTTCTCTGAGGTCTGTTAAGAATTAAAAAATAATACACAATTTTTAGTGATTTATCACGATATAATAACTTGATATAAGTTTACTTTCAATGAATTCGCAGTCTCCACTTCTTTGTTATGAAGTTGTATATTTTTCGTGATAACAGGGACTGGAAATTTAATATCGTTTTCCGTAGTGTTTTGATATACATCACATTGAAAATTTTTCGTCGATATATTCTGTATAATTTTTTGACACACTGAAATTATATAACATGTTATTAATATATATTATTAAGCTATCTTGGAAAAATATTACACGACTAAACATTATTACATCTCTTTTAACATGATTATTCTTACCATCTTGAAATACTCTTTCAACATTTAAACCATAAATAGCACATGTTTCATAATAAGGACATCTTAGATCACAAGCCAATTTTCGTGGTCTAACGCCTTTTATGACACGTGAATTACTGTCGTTAATTGAATCTATAAAATTAATAGTTTTTAAACATAGAAAAATTGTAGATATAAGAATAAAAGGAATTATACAAACAAATAAAAGGAACTATATAATATATGAGGATATATTATATGCATATAACATTCTTATACATATACACATTTATATACATACCTTGTACACCTACAAGTATTTTTGGTACCTCAGACATATTTCGGAAAGAACACATTCTATTATAAAAACTGCAAACTATAGAGAAACTTTCTTCATTTTCTAAATTGAATACAAGCAGTAAAGCATCTATCCAAGCTGAAAACTAAAATCGATAATGCATATATTATTGCTTAGCCTGTTAAATACCATAATATATGATGAATTGATCTTGTGACATACTTGAGCCTCTGGTATACTACCCTCGTCCCTGATTAGAAGGAGATAACTCTGATCATTGATAAAGACCTCCTTTTTGAAGCGTCCACCTTCCGGTGATTCCTCATGCATGAAAGACCCAGTGAGGTATCTATGGACAAGTGCTGATTTTCCCGAATCTGAAGAACCAATAATTCCCAAGTGTAATTCTGGAACATCTCTTGCTAATGTCCATTCATGGCTATTAACAAAAGAATCTAGGAAAATATAAATTATTATTAAAAACAGTATATATCTAGGATAATAATTACAAATTACATTATTATTTATGTTTAAATGATCTTTTGAACTCTAGTATTAGATAGACATTATCTTAATAAAACAATGATCATTGATTTTATTGAACTTGTGTTTTGATGATATTTTGATGACATTTTGATGACATATAATGTTGATTATTATATATATATATATATTACAATCTAGTGATACTATATCTATTATGAAGGATGTAAAACGATAAAATACCTTCTATCGCTACGACATGTTCCCGGATTTGCTTAGCAATATGCGCATCGGGCACGAGTTCTATTAAATCATAAATGGCATATATTGATGGATGAACGCTTTCAAAACGTTGTATCTCCTGTCTGATAGCAAGGGAATGATCGTGTCCGCTTTGGCCAGTTGTCATTTTCACGATGTCCGATTTTTCCCGGATAACGTTCTATAACATTAACCATGTAATTCCATGGTACGTCGCGTGTACATCATTGCGGGCAAATGAGCTCTCGTAAAATTTTCCGATAAAACTATGACTCGTAACGCGTAACATATGTCAATCTTGAGTATTTATAAACATTATCGGTAGAGATGCTCAGAAATTGGTTAGGTAGACGTATTCACGATCGAAAGATATATGCAGTTTTCATGTTGTATGCATTGAAATGACGTAGTTAATTTCTCTAGCGGCAAACGCAGGTGAAACCTCAAGCATAGGACGCAAAAACATTAGAGAAGAAAGAATTCGAAGACTGATTGGTTGGAGTTCTAATGTCAATATCATTTCTGGTATGGCAGATTATATTAATTTATATACTGGGAAAGTAAATTAAAGTTTATTTTAATCAGTAAAGATATATGCTTACATTGCATTTACAAAGAAAAAAGGAAAAAAGGGTATTTTACTTTGAATAAAAATTATTTATTTTCATCCTTAATCGGTAGTTATTAATATTTCAATACTATGCCAAGCATAACATCTATTATTTGTTCTTGATCGTTTTATCTCTGATCGATTCATGGAATGTCACATAAAATATTTTTATTTAGCTTGAATATAAATCTAAATAATTCTAAATAATTGCGCATCTGATTAATATTGTATATATCAGCTCTATCTGTTTACATAATATTGTAATTTGTTTGATGTTCTAAGTGTTCACCTACTCGGTAACGGATATTAACGGTTTTTATATGACATCTTTTTACTTTTTATCACCTTTATCTTTTTTTATCCATTTATTTCATTTTATGATATATTTTACATGGTGCTTACTTGTTTCTTTTTTTATTTTAATCTCATTAAATTAAAATAATCTCAGATGTAACGAATAAATTAAAAAGAGAGAAAAAATAAGAAAATTGTGAGAAAAGTTTAAAGAGCATTTTATAACTGATATATAATAAAAAATAGGATCAGCATTTGATATGTATTATAAAATTTTAGATTTTAGATTTTATCTAAAAATCGGGGACTTCCCCGATCGTTCGAAAATCGTTATTCCATGATATTCCTGACTGCTTTACGAAAGTTCGTTTCTTTCTATTAAATTGGCTACATTGGCTGATTTCCTTTCCCTCTTCTGTACATTCTCAACTGTACATTCATCTTTGTACGTTCCACGAAGTAAGTCAATTCAGTGAAAACGAACAGATTTGTCAAGCAATTTGCGATATTCTTTGTATTACTGCTTTGCATTCGAGAATATTCGAGATCAAATTAATTGTATAATTAATTTGTATAAGATTTTGAAATTAAATTTCTTTTCAGTGCTATTATCAGTTTCATTACTGAGTTACTTGATAGACGATCCATCTTGGAAATTTCGTAGAACTACGCATTAAGCAAGATGACGAGGAAAGGTATGATGGATGATACGCAGTTGTTGCGAAATCCCTTTTGCTGATTTTTAAATTAAAAAATTATTTGGCACATCATTTGACACTCTGTTTAGGAATTTTTTATAATCATTACAAGTTAATCTTTTACAAAAATTATGTGTTTAGTAAAAGGAATCAATAAAAATATTACATTGCAATTTTTAAGAGATATTGTATATTGAAACGAATTAGATAAAGCAATTTAAATATTAGAGAGATAAAGAATATATCTTTGTATATCTTGAGAATATACGAATTTTGTTTCAAATAACGATAATGATTATATCAAATATAATAATATATAGTAAAGTAATATACATATAAATCTACCTACAAATAGATATATAACTATCTATCTATAGGTGGATACATTTATATGTAAATATATGTATATCTATATATAAATTTATATATAATAAGTATATATATATATATATAGTTTTTACAGTAAAATAATATTTGTATCATTGTTACTTATGTTGATGTTTCTTATACTATTGAAAGTATATTTTTCTTAGCAAAATATGTTTGCTTTTTCTATGATAAAGCTCTAATATATATTTATTATAGGGAAAAAGAAGAAGCAATCAAAACCAGATGAACAACAATCATCAACCTCTAGCACTACTTCTGTACAATCACAGCAGCAGCAGCAGCAGCAGCAGCAGGAAAAACAATGGCAACAACAGCAGCCATCAAAAAAACAGGCCTCACAGAAACAAGGTGAACAACAGAAAAATATAATAAATCCAGGTACATCTGATGTGCCTTTACAAGGCACTCCTTTACAAGGAGTATGGGCTAAACGAAACCAAAAGCAAGTACCACAGCAACAACAGCAACAGCAGGTACCAAATCTATCACAACAATCTATATTATAAGTATTTCAACAATAACAATAATAACTGCAAGATAGTAGAATTTACTACAATAACAATAGCAATATATGTAGTGATGATTAGCATAACAGAAAATATATAAGAACTAATTATTGCAGAAATATCAGCAAAGACCCCAAACATCAAAAGCATATCCGTCACAAATATCTGGTCTATCACAAGTATCTGGAGGTCCGTCACAAGCATATGGAG
>JAHMML010000051.1:987176-1025004 GCA_020341155.1 Eciton burchellii | reverse complement strand
CCGTCACAAGCATATGGAGGTCCGTCACAAGCATATGGGGGTCCATCACAGCAGCAAGTACTAAAAACTTCTTCAGAAGAACTGCAACAAGTATATTGGGGTTCATCACAACAGAAACTAGTACCACAGCAAGTATCCCCACCATCATCACGATCACAAGTACAATGGGGTTCGCCACAACAAGAAATATCAGCGGTTTCATTGCAATTACAAAAAGTACAATGGGGTTCGCCACAACAGCAGTAAGTATCACAGCAAGCATCATAAATTATATCAGAATATCAACTAATATAGCAGTATTCGTCATACAGACAACCACAGATGCAACCACAGATGCAACAAACACGGAAGTCAGCTATACAGCGAAAAGTATTACAAGATCCGCAACAGCAAAAGCAAGAGAAATCACCATATCCATCTCAGCAAAAACTTAAAGTTTCAGGTAAATTGTTCATTTAACTTTTATTCATCTATTTACTTATCTTGTAAAAAAGTAAATAATATTTTAGAATCTTTTATATAATCTTTTATATTGAGATTTTATTCTATACAATATACATATATATATATATAAAATTTTTACCATGTAATTGTGATTTTATTTTTATCTATTATTTTAGATAATACTTCTGATGTTCATAAACGACCGGCTGCACAAACAAAACAAGTAATTGCTACATTATCTTAGACATGATTTATATAACAGATATTATTCGTCATAGCAGTTATTTATAAAATTATCAAGCATCTATTATAAGAATTATTATAAGAATTATTATATCTATTATTAGAATTCAATCTAACATCTTGATTTTATTTCTATTCGTGAAATAGATAAAAATATGTTTTGTTCTTTTTTAGACATCTAAATGTTTGAAAAGTGAATCAAGTCCTGCAAATGTTGCTCAGACAGGAAAAATGTCTACTTCTGCAATGAAACAATATCATCTTTCTATACCACAAAGGAGTAATCTTTTGAAAGCTGGAACAAAAGGGAAATCAATCCGTGTTTTGAGTAATATGTTCGAAATCATATTTAATAAAAATTTCGTAACCAATGCGGTTCATTATGATGTGAATATTACACCTATCGCACCAAAATCTGTACACAGACAAGTTTTCGAATTATGTAGACAGGCTCATTTTGATAAAAGATATCCAGCATTTGATGGGAAAAAGAATGTATACAGTGCACATGATCTCCCTTTGCCCAATGATAATGTAAGTAAAATATATTGTTTCTCTATGCGTATATATGTGCGTATGTGCATGTAGTTTTTGTAATTGTAACGGAATTTATAATCTTATTTGATTAATATTTGTATAATGAAATAATATAATATTATATATTTTATATAATATAATTTTATGTAATATTAATATTTTTACATTCTTAATATCCTTAAATAATTATATCCTTAAACAATTTCGTATTAACATATAATTTTTATGAATTTTTATGTGAATAGATAACAACCAAAATCGAGTATCTTAATGAAAACAAAAAAACCGTAACATATACAATTGTGATGAAAAAAGTAGCCAATGTTGATCTTTCCTGGATAACACATTTAAGGCCTGGTCTTGATGAAGCAAATAGAGATCCAACCGGTTTACAAGTTTTGGATATCATCATGCGTCATTCATTACAGTTAAAATTTATAAGTGTAAGTAATTAATGACAAATTATATATCTATATTTTAATGCATGCACGTATGTAGGAAAAATGATGATACGTATGCATATGGAATATCGTTATTTGAAAATATTTTATAAAATATAAATATTAGAAATATATATGCAAATACTTGGAAAATAATAAAATTGATAGTGTGATAAAATATATTGCGTTATATTATAGGTTGGAAGATCGTTGCATTGGGAGGTAAATAAGAATAAGAAACTAGGAGAAGGTTTTAGTCTATCGTGTGGGGCATTTCAATCTGCTATACTTGGTTGGAAACCATTTCTGAATGTGGATAGTAAGACATAGCACTAATTAATCTACCGTTATAATTTTAAACGAGATAAATGCGTTTATTATTATGATGTTTTACTCAGTAAATTGTATTCGTATATAAATACTTTATATCATACCTTATGCATTTTATACAGTTTCTCATAAAGGATTTCCTACGTCTCAGTGTGTTATTGACTTGATCATGGAATTTGAAGCTGAAAATGCAAGATATCAATCTCAGAGGCCGATAAGCCAAATGAGTCCTTTTCTCAGGGATCAGATTGAAAGATATTTGAAGCAGTTGAAAGTGTCTTACGAAGTACCTAATATACCACACTCTAAACGGATATATCGCGTAAATGGGCTTGGCAAACCTGCTGCTAGACATGAATTTAAGCATGGCGATGAATATATTACAGTAGCAAATTATTTTGCGCATTATAAAAATTATAGATTAAAATATCCTAATATGCCCGTCCTTTGTGTGGGCTCGATGCAAAACAGAACTGAACCAATTGCATTGCCTCCTGAGGTACGTAAATCGCTTTCTGATAATATTACAGATAAACAAATATTCAAATATTTGAGTATGGATAATTAAAAATTATATAAACATGTACAGTTATGTACAATCATCCATGGGCAAAATGTTCAGAAAAAGCTGTCTGAAAACCAAACTAAAGCGATGATAAAACATACAACGATGGATGCATTTTCTCGCCAAGATAGAATCAAAGAAGCGGTGACGTTTTATATACTTTATTATTATTACGATGAAGATTTTGCGACATTACTTATCGTGACTTATTATATTCTATTTTTATAGTTCAATAAAATCGAAGTAAATAACAGTCCTGTTATGACGAATGAGTTCCATCTGTCTGTCAAGACGCAAATGAAAGAGGTGTCTGCTAGAATCTTACCTCCACCAGAATTGCGATATGCTGAAAGAACGGCAAGAGTGAAGAAAGGAGTGTGGCAATTACAAACATTTAATCAAGCCAAGAATTTAGAGGCTGGCACATGGACCATTCTTAATTTAAGCGATCCAAAGCAGACGTACAAAATAAAACAGTTTTCAGAAAATTTGATTACTATTGGTTAAGTATATTAACTTTAAATTTTACTATTTAACATTTCTCGTAAACTCATTGTTAATGTTAACATTAACATTAATGAGTTAATCCGATGCTCGTTATAACGCAATTGTACATTTATATTTGATGAATCGGGATTTTGAAGTATTTTATGCAGATAACGTTTATGTTATATTATCTTTTTCTTCTTTAGCAAAGGATGTAGGAATGCGGATCGGACAGCCATGTCCTCTTAAGAATTTGAGTTCTAATGCCATTGAAGAGATCACAAATTATTTCAGTTTGAACAAGGCTCTAAAACTGATAATAGTTATCATACCAGATAAGAGTAATGTAACTTACGGTGAGTGCATAATTCTTGTAGCTTTTCTTAATGTATACATGTCTGAAATTGTATCAATTGTATCAATTGAAACTTATAGGCAAAATAAAACAGATCACCGAACTGAAAGTAGGCATACTCACGCAATGCGTGAAATTGCAAACTGTGTCGAAAAGCAATTTTTCTACGTTGAAAAATATTCTTCTCAAGATAAATTCCAAGTTGAATGGCATTAATCATACGTTTGATATAATGTGAGTGAATAAAAATTATGTTTTCTATTTTATCTTGAATATATCTGATTAAAACAATTTCTTTTTTTTTTTCTTCTCTTTCAGGCCTACCTGCTTGCGGAAAAATAATCGCTGTATGCTTGTGGGTGGTGATGTAACGCATCCTTCTCCCGATGCTACCCATATACCATCCATAGCAGCAGTAAATAAAATTACATTAAAAACAACTTTTCTTAATCAATTCTTTTTCTTAATGTATGTGCAATATGTAATATGTATTATTGTTTACAGGTTGCTGCAAGTAACAATAATTCGGCCTTCCAGTATAATATTCAGCTCAGACTTCAGGAAGCTAAACAGGAAATGATAATGGATATTGAGAACATAATCACGTCACAAATTTTGCTTTATAAGGAGAAAAATGGATATCCACCTAATGCAATCATTTATTACCGGTGTGTTCGGATGGTATTTAATTAATTGGTGTTGCATTAATTTGGAAGTAAATTCTCAGTTGCGCAAAGAAAAGTTCAATTTTCTAAAATATAGTTTTTTCTTTACGTGTTTGCTTTATATGTCGCGTAATATATCGTGCAATAATTTGTGTTTTCACATTTAGAGATGGGGTCAGTGAGGGACAACTTGCGCAAGTGATGCATTTTGAGATAACTGCAATTAAACGAGCATGCATAAGATGCAAAATCGATAATATTCCTGTGACTTGCTTAGTTGTTCAAAAGAGACATCATGTACGTTTCTTTCCTATATCACCCAATGAAACGGATGATAAAAATAACAATGTAAGAGCAGGAACGATCGTTGACACGGAAATTACTCATCCGAATCATATTGATTTTTATCTCGTGTCACATGCGAGTATTCAGGTAAAATTGTTATAATAATGACAACTTTATTGACAGCTATATATAGAATTTATAATCACGATCGGTAATTAATTTCAAATAGAATGTGACGAAAACAGAATTATCTTCACGAGTTAAACGATTACAACGATTACGAAATGTACATTACATTCGTATTTGAGTTCAACTCATATTTCGTAATTTTATCGAGAAAAGTTTATATCGTTTATATCGTTTATATCGTTTATATCGTTTGTATTGTATATATTGCAGGGTACAGCGAGGCCTACTAAATACAGATGCATATGCAATGAGGCCAATTTTAGTGAGGATGATATTGAGGAATTGACATACTATCTTTGCCATATGTATGCACGTTGTACGAGAGCCGTAAGTTACCCGGCACCGACTTATTATGCTCATTTAGCAGCTTATCGTGGAAGAGCTTTGATACAGGAGTAAGTAATGCAAATGCAATGCAAACGGTTATTAGCTAGATTGGTGAAAATCCATACAGCATGTAAATCGTCTTGTTTTACAGGGTCAATATTTCTATGAAAAACTTGGAAACTGAACAGGATAAATTGAGAATGAAGATGGCGCAATCACCAATGTGTTTTATTTAAAGATAAATACTTGCTATTTTTCTTCCGTGCACGACAGATAATCGAAGGCTTCACAAATCTGACACAAATTTTTTTTCGTATAAGACGTCTACAGATCGATCGAGTTTATTTATTTTCTGTTTGCGCTCAACGTTTATATAATACGTAGCAACAAAAAAAGAAGAAAAAAAAGAAAAAAGAAAGAGAGAGAAAAAGAAAAGAAAGCGGAACAAAAAAGGAAAATAAATCAGCTTTTACAGATTCTAGTATGTGATTGTGGGCGATGATCGATTGAGCTGGTCTGTGCTGTGCAAAGCATCGTTAAGGATTATCTCGTAAAAATAGAAGTAGATTCCATATTTTTCTTTTTTCATGTAATAATTAGATACTTCAGCTTATTGGTATGGTACTATGCTCCATTGTTAAACTATCTAGATGGTTGCTGTCAATAGATAATTTCTGCAACAATTCAATGACGGGAATTATCTAAATAAAATACATTCATGTACGGAATATTCTATGCACATTGCACAATTATCTTCTTTGTTTGCCTTTTTTTTTTACAGAATAATAAAACGTTGCGATTAGATACTTGTTAACTTGTGATCATTAAGTCACAAATGTGACTTAATGAAAATCTTTTGCGTATCTGGATATGTCGTTTGTAACTTTTCATAGAGAATATGGCATTAGAAACTATTGCAAGAAAGAACTTGCAATCGTATAAATTTATTGTCATACATTTATGTAGATAAAAATGCGATAATTTGTAATTTCTTTTTTTTTTTGTATTTTTAAAAAGAAATTTATTTTGTCATTGCTCTTAAGAAATATGATTTGTTTTTGATGTTGAAAATAAAGATTCCTCCTATATTTGAATATCTTGTTGAATGAAGTTTATTCGTTTAGCTGTCGAGTCGAGCATCATTTTCAATAAAAGATTTGTGATCAAGTAGCATCAGCGGAGAGTTTTCTAGCCTGTGTTGCCTATAAGCTGTATCCTTCGAAAGAAACGTAAAGAAAAAATGTGGGATTCTCACGTTTCCGGTTTTTTAATTCCAAGAAAATTCGCCGCCATTCGTTTCCATTGTTGCCGACTGAAAAGTGAAGCAATCGTACGAGACGTGCGTATGATTGATTAGGGGTATGGTTTAGGGGTCTGTGCCAGTCTTCGTGCGCTATGAGATTTCACGAAACAGTGTCATTTATAGATGTACGATTCGGGATTCGAGGTCCGACATTAAAATCTGCGCGATACGAAAAGCAGCAGGAAATTTGCGCCTTAACATGGATATGAGAAACGAGGAACGCGCACACGCGCGAGTACATACGAGTACAACAGAGTCTATACTGAAATTTTAATTTATCGTAACAAGTGAACGAACGGTTCGACGGTTATTATCTCGCTTGCTCGTGAAAATAGTAGTCGTGAAAAATGATGAATCTTTTCACGGGACGATACAAGTTGTCCCCTATACGAGAAAAGGCCGTGTTACGACCCTATCGAGGGTCAACCAGAATTCGTGAATGGTACGAGTTTTTGGAAAGCGCATTCAAGTGGCGCCACGATAGCGGCGAGTATGCACATTGAGTACGCAACCGGACGATCCCTGCTTCCCTTTCCCTTCCATTGCCCTTTCCAGCAATCACTCGTCTATTCCGAAGTGAAAAGGTTGGCAGGAAGGCGCAACAGGCGGACGGCTCGTTTCGAGTTGGCGCTTGGGGGCGAGATCCAACAGCATGCGGCAGTAGGGATAAAGAGAGGTACCGCTTTTTTTCTCGACCAAAGAACTCGCGGCAAGGCGCGGAGTTGCCAGAGCTGCGCATCATCGTCGGCGCGGCCACGCAGGTTGCCAGATCGCCGCGTTCGTGAATGCGAATTAACGTAACGCGATATCGGAGCGGGCAGCAGTCCCCGCACGGAGATCGGACGGTGAGGCTGATTCGGGCCGTGCGAACGCCGCAGAAGAGGCCGCCGTGATATTCCCTTCTTCCCTCGGTGCGTCGCGTCGCGCAAGTATCGCGAACCTCGAAGCGAGCGTGCTTTGGCACTCGCCCGTATTATCGTTGACAGCCATTGAGCGTTCGTTTCGCGGTACCAATCGCGGAGAGACCGATCGGAGTCGCGCGTCGCAATCGATGAGTCTGTTACGCGTGAAAATTCGCTTCTCACCGTTGCCATCGTCATCGTCGTCATCGTCAGTTGACTCGACGGTGTCGTCATCGTCATCGTTATTGTCATCGCCTCAGTGATGTACACGATCAAAGTGTTCGAGCCCGCTCTCGAATGTGCACGGCGCCTACCGTGACCTCGCGCGAGGTTCTCCGGACACCTTCGTCTATTCATTTCACGGATCGAAACGAATCGTCGTCGGTTGTCGTCTTGGCTGCTAGAGCGAGCGCTAGTAGACGCACGAGGTGGGACCTTTCGAGATTCGAGAGAGCATTCTCCCTCCTTCCCTTCTTCTGCCTCTCTCTCTCTCTCTCTCTCTCTCTCTCTCTCTCTCTCTCTCTCTCTATCTGTCTGTCACTCTTCCTCTTATCCTGTCCCTCTTTCTCTTTTTTCTCAGGTCGTGTTTCCTGTGCTCTCGCACTCGTCACGAGTCCACGCAGGTAGGGCGAGCCGATCCACCGGGAGAGGTGGAATCGACGACGACGACGACGACGACGACGACGACGAGAAAAGCGAGTCTCGCAGTCTCGATCAGTGCAGGCAGCAACGCGCGAATCAAGAAACGATCGTGAGCGGTGAGCGGAGATAGGCAGTGGGAAGGAGGGCGGCAAGGGACTATCCCCATCGGTATTGCGAGGAACGCCGCTGTTGGTCCCGAGACATCGACCACAGCGTGGTTGTTTCGAGTGTTTTATTTCACCGTGGCGAGACGCGCAGGTGGAAAGGACCATCGACGCCGTCTCTTGGGAACGAAACGGTCAGGAGGCAGAGGCGAAGAAAGGGAACGAGAAGTCCGCCGCTGCGTGGTACGTAACATGAGCGCATGTAAGTGCCGTGAAAGAAACGAGAACCGTGTTCCGGAGTAACGTCGAACAGGCGAAGAGGAGGAGGAGGAGGAGGAGGAGGAGGAGGAGGARGGAGGGGGAGGAGGGAGGAGGGGGTGGAGGAGGAGGAAGAGCAGAGGTGGAGAAGGAAGGGGAGGAGGAGGAGGAGGAGAAAGGAGGAGGAAACGTGAAACGAAGAGATGCAGGAGGAGTGACGAAGACGTGGCGATACAGACGAGAAGAGAAAGACAAGGACACAGGTAGCGGTAAGACGGAGGCAGCGAGCGAGGCAGAGAAAGAGAGAGAGAGAGAGAGAGAGAGAGAGAGAGAGAGAGAGAGAGAGAGAGAGAGAGAGAGAGAGCGCGAGAGAGAGAGAGAGAGAGAGAGAGAGAGAGAGACGATCAGCGGCGAACGTGTGATCCAAAATGGCGTTGAACCAGGACCAAGTGGACCAATTGTCCAAGAGCAACCTCGTCGTCAGAATCGATCAGAATTCCGAGTCTGATTTGCAGGCGCTGTTCGACACTGTCCTCAAGCCCGATTCCAAACGACCGTTACAGGTGCCATTGCGCATGCGTAACCTGCCGGACTCCTTCTTCAATCCGCCGTCCACCGGTAGCAAGAGCCCCTCGATCTCGCACTCCCGCGAGAATTCGGCGGATTCCGCCTTCGGTACCGCCGTCGTCGCGACGACCAATGGCGGTGCTAGCGCCGGTGGCGGAGCTGGTGGCGCCAACAGTGGCGGTGCACCCAGCGGAGGTGCGACCGCTGGCGGAAACGGCAGCGGCACCGGTAACGCTGCAGGTGCCGCGGGTACCGCCGGCGGTGCGGCTGCTGGTGCGGCCGCCGGCGGGAGTGCCGGTGGCGGCGGTGGCGGCGGCGGCGGCGGCGGCGCGAATAATCCCGCAGGTGCGGTCGCCGTGGCCGCGGCGGCTGGTCTGACCGTTGCGCATCCTCGCGCACATAGCAGTCCAGCTTCCCTCCAGCAGACGTATGCCTCGGCGCAACAGGCGCCGCAACACGCGCCGCAACCGCACGCGCGTCACCATCATCATCAGAAGCAGCGCAGCTACGACGTCATCAGCACGGTCGACGACCTGGGACCGCTGCCGCATGGATGGGAACAAGCGCGCACCGCCGAGGGCCAGATCTACTTCCTCAAGTGAGTAGACATTTTCCGCTCCTACGTGTGCTCACTCGTCTTCGTCGCTGCTCCACGACGAGACCTCCACGGGAGGTCGTGTAAATCTCGACCCGAGTCTACCGAGATTTCGGACTTGGTTATCTCGAGTTTATCTTATCGCTTCCTGTAGATTTGCTGTAGATTTCTCTCCCATCGCCCTTTCGAGAGTTGACTCTCCGAGCTCTTTCCATTTTAAGGACAATGGATACTTTCTACGAGGATCGACGAAAGACACGGCATGGCACAAGTCTCGCGTCTCGTGTCTCGTGTCTCGTCTGTGCTTCGCTGTTTCGGACAAACGTAGAGCGATATCGTAATATCGAGTTTTCCGAGTGGCTCGTACATCGTACTTTCGATTGAAATATTTGTATCTTGTATCAACATACACGGTCGTACACTGTGCGGTCATATACGGTTCATACGCTTCGTGAAACTCCGCTACGTTAAATGCTCCTCCGTATATCTCAAGGCCGATCTTTATCGTTTGCATCGTTGTTCATCTTTTCTCCATGTCCTCCTCCTGCCTTTTTGAACCCTCGATTTCTCATCGTGATCGATGATGGAAAAAGAGTTCCCTCTTTGGTGTCTTTTTTGTTTCTGTCAGGCTTGCTCGCTCTTGTTCATGTTCATTCAATGTTCATTCGTACGTATGATCCACGTATTTAAAATTGCTCGTCGCTTCTTTGAAGCTTCTTTCGCGTTTCCTCGCTCGATCAAAGAATCCTCGCCGTCGATCGAATGTCTTTTCGTAGATTGGAAAGAGCATTCATCGTTGTCGAGGATAAGACTACGAATGGGACTAGGACGAGGATTCGCGATCCAACGCGAGTGAAACGCGCGACGTCCTGCTTGCTGTTCATCGCGTTCACGTCAACGCGATCATGATCGCGATTTCGGGGCGCCACGGAGCCTGCGATGGCTGCCCTTACGTTCACTCCTGAGATATGCTCTTTCACGCCTCTCGGATGCCTCCGGAGGTATGCCTGGCTCCCCACCACGCGTCTCAGCTTCCCAACCTGATCCACCTGATCCACCTGCGCCGCCGCGATCCTATCGGGATCCTCATGTGTCATCCGTCGTGGGAAACTCCGTTGTTGCCTGCTCGCTCCGTCTCTCTTTTTCACTCTGATCGACTCGTCGGTGACTAAGGCTTTCTTCGATCGCTTTCCTCGATTATCAGGATTGTTCTTCGCTCGAATCGGGGATATTCAAGGCCGATTCACCCTAACGATAGCTTAATGGCAACGAATCGCGATAAGAGGAACTACATTGTCCAGCGATAGCAGCATGGAGAAATTTCGAAAAGTTCTTGAAATCTCGAAAAGTTCACGTCGGGCTTTCGTTCGAGATAAAGCGAGAAGAGGAGATACGATTTTTCGTCGAGTTTTCTTTCCAGTTTACCTTTATTGACGTTATCGACTTTATCGGGCTACTTGGGTCGTTCTCGTGAAAGCTCGGTTATTATCGATCGATTATTATTACGAGATGTCTGTTACGTTTACGGTGACGAATAGCTCGTAAAACTCATTATTGAGATTAGTCCTTGAGATAGGCAGACCTGTGCGAAGATAATGCGCTATAATTATGCATTAATTATTCGTCGATTCCGTGCGTTTTTACGCTGGAAATTTATCCGCCGTTTATCCGCGTGCAAGACGAAGAGCGACGAAGAGCGAGCTAGTCGGCTAGCTATAATAAAGCATGTTATTTATTATTCGCATATTCAGTCAAGATCTAGCGTCGTTTCTTGCACACCTCCCTGCGAGACTTCCTCGATTCAATTTCGGCTCAAGGTCGAATACGACTCGTCGACGATTCGCTTATTATCATTTTTATTATCGCTTCGGCGTCATTTCCTAGCGAATCCTATGCAAATGACGAGCGTGAGACGCGCGAGAAATCGCGTGTTATGGAAACGCGAAATAATTTGCGTGGAGAAAATAAGGAGAGGCACCTCGGCGTACGTTGCGTTGGAATTTTGCCGCGCGTTACGCCACCAGCTTTTCCCGCAGCGTGCACGCGGTCGAATTTATGCGCGAATCGCGAAAGCAACCGTCCCGCTGTTCCTCGTGTTTATTCCGCGCGTTTGTGGCGAGTAGAGCAGAAACACGCGCTCGGAAGAAAGGAAGCGGCCTATCGCGCTCGGCCGACCGAGTCCGATAATTAATTATTTATTCCGCCATCGAGATTCCACGATTGGCGTACCTGTGTTACCCCTTCTCCTCCTCCACCACCTCCTCGTTTAAGAGCCGCGACGTCATAGCCGGAATGGAAGAAGCCGATTTCATCGATCTGGTCGACTCGAGGAGTCGACTCGCATCGCTGTAAATCATGTCGTCACGATTCCGCGATTATAATGCGGCGATCGCCGCAATTATATCGGCGTATAATTATGGAGGAACGCATATTACGCGCCGTTACTTTTTTTCAGGCTAGGGCTGTTCTCGCCCAAGCATCCGTCCTTGAACTTTCCCCGCCGAGTAACTCACGGACTTTTCCTTCTCTCCGTTCTTTCCAGATTTTTCCATTCGGAAACGTTCCGTTCGGGGACGCCGTTGCCTTCGTCGACGCTTGCAACGGCGATTCCGCGGAAGCGGCAGTGCCCCTTCCCCTCTCCTCGCTCTTTCTTTTTTTTCTTTTCTCTCCCTTTGTTTTCTTTCTTTTTTCCCCTCTCCTTTCCCTTTTCTTTCCCTTTTCTTTCTTTTTCCAGTAGGCGTAATACGAGGCGAGCGGCGAGCTCGCCGGCAAAGCGCGACGCAAAATGCAGCGAAGCGAGCTGCACGCTCGTTGCACCGCGCCGGTAACGGCCTCGCCGCGGAAAGACCTCTCTCTCTCTCTCTCTCTCTCAATAATAATGCAGTAACAGCGATACTCGCTATCTGTAATAACGCAACGATACCCTCCCGATGATGTTACGTGTCCCCCGGAGACCTCTCGCTTCCGCGCGTTTGTACGCGTTTGCGCGTTTCAGAACGAGTCATGGTCGGTCGGCTAACAGGACCGATTGCTGTTTCACCCCATTCCGTTCTCTTTTCGTTCTAATTTCCTCCCCTTCTCTTCCTCTCGCTCTCTCTCTCCGCTCGTTCCCCGCCAAGCGGCGCTTTTCCCTTCCTTTTCGTACGCGTCGATCCGATTCCGCTCGTCTCCGAGCATCGGCCTTTGGATTTTGTCCAGCGGTCGCTGCTACTTATTAGAATCCAATTTGCGCGATCGAGACGTCGGCCGCAAGTCGCGAATGAATCAGCAAACAATCTTGGATCGGACGTTGCCTCCGTCGTGTATTAATATCGCGCCTGCTTTACGCCCTTATTTAGAAAGGGAGGCATCAGTCGAGCCGCCCGTCCTCCCATCGACGTCCCATCCTGGCTGGCGAACGACTTTCAACAACGACGAGCCGCGACGAGCCGCGACGAGCCGCTCCATCAGTAAAAAGCTGATGTTTTATTTGAGCAGTTTTGCCCCGCGGACGCGAGGAAAAACACGCTTCCTTCTTATTAGGCCTCGTCCGTCCGGACACGCTTCTCCTCGTGTCTCCATCCCGGAACGCCTCGTGTCGGGAATTGGCCTCGAGAGCAGATTTTTTCATTCCGGGCGTCGTCCGCGAGTCGTCGGGATCTCTCGGCGGGACGAGGGGTACGCGATGTAAATACAAATACAGCATGAGGCATGAGCACGTCCGCGAAAGAAAAACACGCGGGCACGCGCGAGCGCCAGAGCTGGAGATAATAGCCGGCGTCTATCCGCCGCGACGCCGTATCCGGAAAGAAAAGTAGCCGATACTAACCGATCGGCGTCGTCGACGCGTTCTTCACGGCACGGATATTTCCCTCTCCGAAGCGCATTCATCTTTGCGAACAATAACATTGCAGCTGTCGCTACAAACGCGCGTGTAACGAATTATTTCGTATCTCTCTCTCTCTCTCTAGATCCGATATTGTGTCGTCAGTAATTTACTGGGTTTTATCGGTCGTCTCTAATGGTTAATCGGCCGAGTAACGTTATCTGTCCCGATTATCGGCGTATAATCGGTATTCGGGTCTCGAGAGAGAAGGAGAGAGAGAGAGAGAGAGAGACTCGGCCAAGTTACGGTCAAAGTTAATTAGCGATTCGTTTCTGGCGATTCGAACGCAAACACGTAACGCGTAACGACCTGACGCGTTGTCCGAAATTCTTAGATGCGGCGGGACCCGAGGGCGAGGAGGGCGTTAGGGGGGAACGCCGGGGGGAGCCGTGTCGCTTTGTTCGGCAGCAGAGCGATCGAATTAGGTTATTGGTACGGAGATAAGAGAGCACGTACACAAAGAGCGTATCTCCGGGATACGCGAGGACGCACGAGTCGAAAAGTCGACTCCTCGATCGTTTTATCGAACATAGGTGAAACAATGGCTCTCGATTAGCAATCGAATCGGCTTATCGCCAGGCTTGTCTCTCGTCGGGCAAGAGCGTGTCCGTTCAAGGTTTCCGTCGTTCGCGCCGATTCACAAAGCACTTACGTTCGGGTGACGTTTTATCGGAGCAGGATATTTTTCTCGTCGCTCGAATCGTGCGGGAGAAATGGCGAGCGCGCGCTGATAGGGAAACGTGTGAAATTCAAGCATTCGGCAGGCGGTGAAACTACGGCTGAAGGCGAGTTGAGCCGTATCAGCTGACGTTGCTGGAACGGCGGCTGATCATGTAACCGAGTGATAACGGTTCAGGCCCGCTCCCTCTCTCTCTCTCTCTCTCTCTCTCTCTCTTTCGAAGCAGCAGCAAACGACATCTCTGGAAAATAATATAATCGGCACGAGTCTCGCGAGGTTGCGCTCGGTCGCCAGGTATTTCCGAATGCAATCCGGTGAAAGTCGCGTGCGTCATCAGTGTTCTGTTGCATTTCAAGGTTAAATCGAACGACCGGTACCTATTTATCGTTCCCAGGTTGGGAACCTTTGCCCATCGCGCGGAGTCGCGACTCGAGTACGACGCGGCCGCGAAAAGGCCAACAACGTAACGTAACGCCTTGACGTAAAATAAAAATGTAAAATCGCGAAACGCGATGAGGACAACGAGGACGACCTTGGTGTCGATCGTGTCTCGTCACTCGGAACTCGTCTCTCTCTCGTCTCATCCTCGCGTTCGCGTCTTCGCTGCAGCGAGACGTTTCCGGAGCAGCGGAGGATCAACGACGCGATCGCTGCAATCCTGGACGCGACGTTCCAGAAATTAGTTTATGTAAGATATTATGGTGATGGCACGATGGCACGCCGTTGTTGGCAGAGACAACAGTGTCTCCTCGCATCGCGTCGCACCGCATCGAGGCTAAAGACCCCGGCATACCTGTACGCGGGAGAGCTTAGACGACAAATGCGAATGCCAGACATGAGGACACGAGATCGTCGGTAGTACACGGGACGAACGTATTGAAAGTTCAAGGCAGCGTTGAGCGATGCACGACGCATAATGCGAGATCGCTCCGAGGATAGCAAGAGGAAGAAATAAATATCTCGTATTTTCGTACGGGTACGTCGTACATTTGCGTAGATGTTCCGTTTCCGTTTCAGGCGGGACCGTTTCGTCGATGTATACGATGTATGTATACATCGTATACGTCGATGTGTGAAATCATTTCGATAGCAACGACGCGTATCGATCATAAATGTCAACCGAGCCCATCGATCCGTTTTCGATCCGATCGAAATGAGGGAATGAGGGCTCGGCTTTGCTCGGCGTACTTTCCGTTCTTGGTCCTCTTCTTTTTCTTCTTCCTCTTCTTATTCCTCTTGTCGTTGTTCTTCTTCGCGGATGTTCGGATAACGGAGAGAATGCTGGATTCCGAGACGCGCGCTGCTCATTTCCGCGAGGGTGGCGAGGGGGATAAAGCGTGGCGCGATGCTTGGCGGCTCCGAAATTTCGCGTGTCCGAGGAATTCCATAAATATCGCGCACGACGTTCTAATCGCATTCGCTCCGTATTCCGCGTCGTATTCCGCGTTAATCCCGATTCCAATCTCGCGACGGTCAGTTTGCGACGTGCGTGCGGAGCGCAATGATTATTAGCGATAAATTTTATGTCTTCGGCGTCGTACGTCGCGTCGTACGAGTGGACGGCGTTTTTGTTGCATCAGCTGGATCGCCGATCGATCGAGGTAGCACGCGAACGCGGAGGTGCTCTCCGAGCGAGAGACACCTCCGACTAGGTGATCCGCGCGCGGTTTTTTTGTCCCGCTTTTTTAACCGCCCTGTTACTTAGATTTAACCCATTTCCGGTCAGCGTTGCGTAAATCTAGATGCTAAACGGACGATCGGCGACGACGAGTCTTCCTCTCGAGACGAAAGCCTGGGAGGAGCTTCCGATGAGAACCAACATCGGATCTATTGTTTGGACGTTGATCGCCGTTGAGCAAGAGACGCGAGTCTCGATTTACGATCATCCGACTATCGATCATACAGCTGCATGCGCCGTGTTCCCTCCCCCGCCCGCCCCCGCGTCGAGGATTTCCCGGTAGGGAGCATTCGCGACCCGCGTTTTTCTCTCTCGGCGACTTTCTGCGAGGCAGAGAGAGAGAGAGAGAGAGAGAGAGAGAGAGAGAGAGAGAGAGAGAGGGGGAGCGAAAGAGGGCGAGGGCGCTCCCGGACGCTCACGCGGCGAGGGGGGAAGGGGGGCGGGGGTGAGGCGAGAGGGAGGCTGCGGAAACAGCCGGCGCGAAGGAGAGCAGAGAGCGTCGATGCGAGAGTGTCTATTTACGAGTTGTCCGGCGCCGTGATGTCCGGAGTAAAAATACACCGTAGAGTCCGTATGCCGTGTACGCGCTCCGCGCACAGAACCCTCTTATAATTCTCTGACGCGCTGCTGCGCGCTCGTCGCGCTCCTCGGCCTCTCTCGGTCGCTCGGTGTCCCATCCTGGCCCCGCTGCTCCTCTTACCATGCTCGGTGATCTCTGTGGCCCGTAGCAGCGGCGAACGAACGGCGGCGCTGCTCCTCTTATTGGACCTCGGCCAACCGACAGGCTCTATCGAGCAGGCAGAGAGAAAGAGCGAGGGAGAGAGAGAGAGACAGAGAGAGAGAAAGAGAGAGAGGGGGGGGAGGGAGGAGGGGCTCGCTCGCACATGGCACCCCGGTCGGGGTGAGAAGCGCAGTTGCACCGCTGTTATACAGGGTGTCCCTCTCGCCGCTGCGAACTTTAGACTTGGACGATCAAGTGCACGATGCCGATCCGCGATAAACGACATTTGATCGTCGACAAATCACGCATGCGAGCGATTCCGCATAGGAGCAAAACGTTAACGAGAAACGTTAACGTTTTCTCGGGAGGCTCGAGCGACGAGCAGAGGCATATCGGTTATTTTCTCCTTTATTTTCTCCGGCTACAATAGATGACGAGATAGGATATGTACCTGCGGCTATCGGGAGATAAACACTGCGTGAGTCACGGAATGATTAAAGCGGATAATCTAGCATGCGTCGCGGGATATTCGTTTTTTTTTCCTCCTTCTTTTTTTCCCTTCGTTTTCTTTTCCGTTCTCCTTTTCTTTTTCCTTCTGCGCTCGATCAAAGATTGCCGATTGCCGATCCGTGCTCCTTTATGAATTCCGCAATGATGGACGATATCGTCCAAATGATCCGCAGATGATCGACGAACCGATCCAAACGATCGGGCGCATCGCGCGTCGGCGTCGGTGTTTACAAACCCGTGCCCGTTTGCATGACAGGTACGCGTTACGCAGGTAGATCTCCGGCTTGATGTGTGGGTGCGGAAATATAATCGTCCGATGACGTCACGCGCGCGTGCCCCGCAGAGCAGACTTCCTCTCGTTCTTTTACCATCTTTCGCAGACCATGGTCCACTGCTAGATTCACCGCTAGCGATCGCTATTTCGTAAATGTGTCGTTTACGCGTCAGATAATTCTTGATAGAATAGATTGGTGGTTGCATCCTTCCGCAGTTTGTTTCACGCGGAATGATCTCGGACGAGAGTAAAAAAAGATAAAATGAGCGAGAGAGAGAGAGAGAGAGAGAGAGAATTCCTAATCGATACGTGATCTTTCGTGATAACGTCACGTGAATAATTGTTGACATCATTTGTTTTCGAATAATCATTCGATCGAGCAAGATTTGCTCAGCCTTGAGATAAAACATATGGGAAAGAGAACGATTTCTTATCTCGGGCTAATCTACGCGCGTGGGATCTCTTCAGGGTCTCTCTCTCTCTCTCTCTCTCTCTCTCTCTCACCGCCGTGAGAGAGTTTCCTTGTGCATAAATAAAAAAAATTGGCAGGATTGAAAGATCGCTTTTATTTCAGGCGTTAAGACCTACGTTCTCTAGCCCACGTCGTCTCGCTGCTTTGCCTCGGTCTTTTGAATGGGAGTATTTTTAGCATGCGCCTACTATATGTGGATAACTGTACGCGCCGTGCCGCGTATTCAGTTTCCGCGGATTGGACAACTCGCGGAGCGAACATTAAAATATGCGCGACACGTGACATCGCGCGAGGCGAGGCGTTGATTTTTCCGCGATCCGCTGTCGAGATTCGTCGCTTATTCGACATGGTTATTCGAAACGTGAAACGTTACGCGTCTCGTCCGTTTCTCGCGGCTGTCGATTATCCGACATGTGTCCCATCTGACATGAGCAATGCGATTTTGCAGCCATTTAACGCGCACCACGACATGGGAAGATCCACGAAAAACGGCCGCAGCGGCAAACGTAGCGGCAGTGGCCGCTGCAGTCGAGAGCAGCAAGTCCAATTCGCTTGGTCCGCTACCTGACGGATGGGAACAGGCGCGTACAGCCGAGGGCGAGATCTATTTCATCAATCACCAGTCCCGTACCACTTCGTGGTTCGATCCGCGAATCCGTAAGTCGTCTCACATCCAGATAATGCAGATATTCAGCGATTAGAATATTCAGCGATGGAAGTGACCATTTCCATTTCGCGCATCATTGCAATGAGATGTTATCGGTCTTCTTCCAGCGACGCATCTCCAGAGAACCCCCGCATCCGGTGCGATGTTGCCGCAAAGCTGGCTTCAGCAACCTGCCGGCGCTATCCAGAGTAATCAGACTCTACAAGCCTGTCAACAGAAGCTGCGCCTTCAGTCCTTGCAGATGGAACGTGAACGTTTGAAGCAGAGACAACAGGAAATAATGCGTCAAGTTAGCATCCGTGACGTTCCCATCTCGTTCTCTGATCATCAATGACGTTCAAATTGTCAATAATCATTTCTGATATCTCGTGTTCCTTCGTCATTGCAGCAGGAGCTGATGTTGAGGCAAAGCACTACGGACGCTGCCATGGATCCGTTCTTGTCAGGCATTAACGAGCAACATGCACGTCAAGAAAGTGCAGATAGCGGCCTAGGTTTGGGTTCGGCTTACTCCCTTCCTCACACTCCGGAAGATTTTCTCGCCAACATCGATGATAATATGGATGGCACGAGCGGTAAAAAGCATCATTGCTTTAAAAAGTTGTTCGCTTCGTCTCCGTGCGTTTAACTGATACGCGGACTAACCGCTTTTCAGACGGAGGTGCACCAATGGAGACGCCCGATCTGTCTACTTTAAGCGACAACATTGACTCGACGGACGATCTGCTGCCATCGCTCCAAGTAAGTCTTCTAAGGAAAACGCGTACCTTTGCTTCGCGGCATGATGTACACGTGATCGTTGGATCGTTAATGTGTTTGTTACTGTTTTAGCTGAGCGAGGATTTCAGCAGCGATATACTGGACGAAGTGCAATCGCTTATAAATCCTAACACGACCAAACCAGAGAACGTGCTGACATGGCTATAGTTGCTATAAGGACGAGGTCATATCTGTAGCGGATTCACGCGATCAGCCGCGTGCGATCAGCCCGTGCGATATCGATACGAGAAATTCCTTTTGCGGAAACCCATCAACAACAGAGTACGATTATTCCACAAAAACCGCACGATCGTTTACGTGACGACAGTTTTCAAGCTTGGAACACACGGTGGCCTTTAATTATAAAGCGCGTTACGCTCAACGAGATACGTATACGTACATACTTGATGTATGTACGTATACGTAAATATATGCGCGAGAATTCCTATTTTTCTGACGCTCTCTCTTCTTCTCTTTTTGCTCTTTTGCTGCGAGATGCAATCGCGTTCACATTTGCGAACGCGTGATTATATCTGTGGTTATTTCTTTTATTTCCTTGTATGCATCTGAGAAAAGAGAGGAGAGAAGAGAGGAAGAAAGAGAGAGAAGAGGGAGGGAGAGAGAGAGAGAGAGGGGGAGAGGGAGAGAAAGAGACTGAAAGACTAGGTGTTTTGACAATAACTTTTTACTACGTCTCATTACAGATCGCGAACAAAACAGCGCTGAAACGAAAATGCATCCATTATTAATATCAAGTGATCAGCATGTCGTTAATCCGTTATATTTATAACAGGTCCAATTCTGAAATGCAACTTGGTACCATGACGTATCAGTCTTTACGCAATCGCGTATTTCTATTTCTCTTTCTCTCGTTCTCTGCTCGCGGATGCTATACAATCGCGATATACATCGTGCGTTATTCATAGAATTTCGATGTACTTCATGAACTCACGATGTTTGGAAGAAAGAATCCTCTAAACACGTGATTGATACGTTTATGTATCGTCAAATGAGAGATCGTCAAATTCAATTCAACGAATACCAACTTCAAAATGTAGAGATTTCGTTGGATATGACGATATTTATTCGGAGAGATGACCGTATTTATACTCTCAGTTTGTGATTCTAACTTCTTGTGGCTCCGGCTTAATGATGAGACTTTCGATCGAGATTGTCAAAATATTTGAGAGCTCAATGTTTACAAACACGGACATTGCAAATCAATACGCTCGTCGTAACGATTATGAATATTTCTTATAATGAGTGGAATGTATAATCATTCTGTCAATTTATCGTCGCTTTTCTCTCGTCTGCTGCAATTGTGCGGTGACAATCTGAGAATGTAAATCGTGATTATTGTTGTGAAATCTTTCGCATTTTGGAAATCACTGACTTTTGAGATAATATCACGTAGTAATAGCTAATAATGGAAAAAGATCGTGATGTTTCTAATGGCATAAGAATGGCTTGTTAATACTTGAAAGACTACGAATTACAAGCATACACGAATTGATGTAACATACGATACATCGGCGAAGCTTGAAGATGAATCTCTTTGAGTTGTCGGTCTGGGACTATACTGCAGATCGTAATCGAATCCACGTTGTAATCGTATCCACGACGTAATTCTTTCTTTACAAGCGATATGCTTCTATGAAAAGCAATGTGCCTTGTCTTTACACTTAATTAACGTGACGGCCCACTGCGGTCGTCGTTTTTCAATAAACGATAACCGTCCATATATAAATCGCAAATTATTACAGTAAGTAATACATACTCTCGCTTGGAGATATTTCCGATCGGAGAGCAAATACAAAATGAAAAAAACATATATATATTTTTTTTATATGTAAAGTCTATACTCTTGTTATATACGAGTTACAGTTATATCGGTATTTTTCGAGAAATCCTGTTAGATTGTAAACTTCTTTTATGTTTTATATACAACGTACAATTATAGTACGAGAATCGCGCAAGAACGAGAAGGAGATATGATATTTGCAAATTTCTCTGTATTTCTCTTTTATCCGTAAGAACTTTTCCGTTTTGTTTTTCCCCGTAGCAACGGGAGGAAAGGCCGCTAAACACTGAGTTTGTCCCGCGGAATCGGTTTGGTTCGCGGATTAATTGTTTATTACCGGCAATTTCTCAAGTCCGGTAAAGGAGATAATGCGCATATATATGTATGTATGTATGTATGTATGTATGTGTGTGTGTGTGTGTATGTATGTGTGCATGCGTGCGTGTATGTGTATATGTACATACATATATATATACACACATTATGCGTAAATATATATAATTGCATATATATGCAATTAGTTACACGTGGCAGCTTACAGCATAGAACAAGGCATAAAAATTCATGCGACTGTTTCTGTCGTCGATCGAATCTGATCGTTCGTAAATTAACAGCGAATAGCGCGCTAACTCTATCGAGCGCTGAGATTTGAAAATTGAGTGAAAATTTTCGTGATTGTAAAACATTATGTACAATGGGCATTGTGTATAATGTAAAAACATTGTAGAAAATGTATGGTATTTCGAGGGCATCTAAAAGGAGAATCGAAGATCATTGTTGACGGGCATCAATTTTTTATATACATATATGTAAAATTGTCTCTTAATCAGTATAATCAGACAGTATGAAGTTGGAACAGTCGTGTGAATTTGTAATGATATATATATATATATATATATATATATATATATATATATATATTTATATATATATATATATATATATTTTAAGGACAATCTTATCGCGCAAATGCGTAGTTTTGTACTGCCTCCCTGCTTTTTCTCGTGATCGGAAAAAGTCATGGGAGAGTGAGGTGAACCCACGTTTCGTTATTCGCACGCTCTTACGTTGATGTCTTCTTGTTTCAACTGGTTGTGCGAATGTCGAATTCTCGAACCTCTTCGATTTTTTTTTCTCCTTTTCTCTTATAAGTAAGAAGAAGCGCTGATCATGTAAACATTGATTTGATATTTGTGTTATTATTCTGTATTTTTCGGCTGAAATTCTGGAAGGCGAAGACGTTACGTAGCACGGTGAAAGGTACTCTTGTTTTACTTAAACTATGTGTCGATCATTCGTACACATTGGCTGCATCATAATTGAAAGTGTTTTAATTTTTAATATCTTTTATGTCGGATTGAGAACACGCGCCTTGAGTTTTATTCAGTTTTGAGTTTCTCTTTTTTTACTCTCGCTACTCTTTTATTTCCTCGTTCCAATTTTATTCAGCCGCTTTTATTTTCGTTTTACTCGAATTCATCGTGTTCCGCATTCACGTCATCCTTCCCCTGATTGGCGTCACCGATCGAACCGAAAACTCTCTTCGATCTTGAGCGACCGGTCGTGTGAATCAGCCGTCTTCCAGAAGCGTCAGATCAAGTGCGTTTAATGTATTATTTTAATTGCAATTTAACGATACTATTAATGTTTATTATACTGTATTTTGCTTTTAGTCTGAATTCAACTTAGATTACGTTTCGGGGAGCATTGCGATACAGGAATTTACACAAGTGCCTTTTCATGCGGTGGATGTTCTCTAAGCAGGAACATAGGTAACTCAATCGAGATACACAGTCAATAGTCGATCGAGCGTATAAGATAGATTTTTAGACCGAAACTCCCCGCACTCCCCAACTGCGTGTTGGCGTCCATAATATCTGAGATTTTACACACACACACGCGCGCGCGCACACACACACACACACACACGCGCGCGCAGCGCGCGTACGTACATGTACACACAGACAGATTATATGTAGACATTCATATGTATACACACACAGAACAAAAGAAATTAGTTGTTTAATATCAGTATTTAAAATATGCTCATTGGCAATAATTTGAGACGTACGTTTTTATATTGATAACAAGTGCCTTAGTATATAATAACGATAACAATAAATATATTATTTACTTATGTATCGACTAATAGTGCTGTTACCTTCCCTCTCAAGCCCTCAATCCTCCCTGATTTCTTATCGTTGCAATAAAACACCGGAAATACTAACTAATAAATTCTATCAGTTAATCAAGATATGTACGGTAATAGAAAGATTTTCTGTTAAAAGAATTAAACAAATTTAGATCAGATTCGTGTTAAATTGACCTTCGAGAAGAAGTATGAAAATAATTCGCATGTTGATTAGACCTCGATTTTCATGTGCATATATTTCGCATGCTTTCGAATGAACTGTCAAATAGCAAAGTTGCTATTGTTAATGGATCAAATTTTGTGGCAATGTAACATACATTGTCCCTTAACCTTAAGGCTACCTTAAAGAATGATTGAAGAAAAGACCCAGGAGGCCTATTTCGGTGAAAGATTAGTAGATACCTGACCTTTCACAGTTCTCCCGGCGGCACCTTTGTCAATGAAAAATGTTCGGGGATTGTACATGCTCAATGCTTTTTAAATCCGTAGCTCTAAAAATGCTTCAGCATAATCCTTGCTACAAAGCGAATGGATCCGCACAAAGAAAAACTTGACAAAGTATTCCTTTTTTAGTTTAATGGGTGGTTTCTTAGAAGCTTTGTCAATCGGAGATTTTTGGAAGAAATGGTTAACTGTCTGAAATAATTAAATGTAAAAAAGTAAAATGGTCTCATATGGAATCACACTGAAAAATAGGGATAAAAGGAACGCTTTCTTGTTGAAAGTAAAAATTCTCTCGAGAATCAAGAATCAAGAAAAACTACGTTGCCTGTTGCTATAGCCTCAAGATAATTTTATCTTGATTTTAACATAGCGTTTACCTTTAAAAATCATAAAATGCAAGGAAAGTATGTGAAATACATTTGAAATTATATTTACAGCAATTATTAATTAAATAATTAAATAATTAAATAATGAAATAATAAAAAGTATATCGATCGAGAGTATGTCTATATGAAATGTTAACATTTCACTGAATAAAAATATGTATACATTTTTACAACAAAAAATGCAATTTCAATTTCAGAAATAAAGAATTAAATCTCAAGAACCTTAAGATATCACAAAAGTTTAAACAATATGTTTAATTACATTTTTATTAATTATTAATGCCAAGCAGAGCGGAAAAGGTTAGGTTTGTACTATGCGAAACATGCAATTGAACCGTCGAAAATCTCGAAAATTGAAGTATCGGGAGCAGGGCAACAGAACGAATAAAGAGGTGTCACAAATGACGTAAAGTTATCGACACTGTCAGTAAAGTTATCGACTATCGTGTAGTTACCGATCTGACCTAACAGTCGGTAATTTTACCGACAGTACGGCTAGCTACTTAACCCGGCAGTCGATAATGATACCAATAATATAGGAGGAATGACCGTTAATCTCTTTGCCTATTCTGCTGTCCTGTTCCTGATACTACAATTTTCTTGATTTTCGACTGCTCAACAGCACAATTCGCATTCTATTTAATTGCACGTTACATTAATCATTAATATTAACATAATTAGCAATATTTTGTAAACTTTTATCATGTTTTATGATTCCTGAAATTTAATGCTTTATCCTCGATATCAAAATTATTGAATTTTATTTCAATAATGTGCATATTTTTGTTCATTAATATTAGCGATATATATCATAATATGCGGTTATTTTCATTCCACAAATAGATTAATAATTAACATAATTATATTTTTTTATAATTATAATTATATTTTATGAATCTTTTTCGTTTAACATAACACCGTTGGTTTAGCACTATATCCTCAAAGTCGTGACCTTTGAATTTTATAATGAAAATGCGCATACAAATGAACGATTTATACAGATTTAGTTATATGCGGGTATAAGGCAGAACTTATATTTTATAATCTCTTCTGAAAAAACTGGCGTGACGAGAAATGACGCAAGTTTGCATCGAACGAAGAGTAGCTGATACAAATTTATTGTCCTAGCGTAGGAGATTGAAAATTAAAAATTAACAAATGAATGTTCTTCTTTCAGATGCGGAATGCGGAGAATACATACGCGGCATGCAAGTAACGCGGAATAAACCGTTGAGAAGGCTCTTAGTCTTCTGGTATTCGTATAAACTGCACTTGTTCCTCGTGTAGGGGATTCTTTTTTATGCGATTAGAAAAAAGCGGATGAAAAAGAGGCACTTGATTCTTCCCCCGTATACAAGGGATAAAGCCGCGTGTCTAATGGGAGCGACGCGAAAAAAACTCCCCTTCCTCCGACAGGTTGATACCCATTGTACGAGTAGCTGGTAATACGAGCTCGATCGCGCTTATAAAAAAAATTAAAGTTTCCCTTCATTCAACAGGTTGCAGCATCCGGAAAGGGGCTAGCACTTGGGGTTACCCTTCCACATACATCATTTTAAAGTAAAGGCGCGCGCGCCTGTAAAAGTCGTATAAAAGTCAATCTCCATAAAGCGTTTAGGGAGATGATAGTTATTAATATAACTGCGTGTCTGCGGTCACTATAGATTTTATCACACAATGTTACGAGCAACGTTGCCGTGCAAAAATCTGAAATATCGAAAGATGAAAGCAAGATAGGAGTTAACGCTACTATCGCAAAGTAACGATAATGTAAGAGCAATGAAAGGATGCAAAACTGCCGGATGATACGTCGATTGCACGAAGACTACTAATCATTCTCGTGACGAAGCCGTTAACATTTTTTCGTGCTAAAAGCATGCACGATCGTCAAGTTGGTTAGACATCATCCATGACGATATTGATGATCCTGCTCGCTAGCAGCTTGAGGATGACCCAGCAAATCGATCACTCGCTTTGACTGAATTGAATTTGAATCATGCTTGATGTTTCCTTCTTTGTAAGTATCTTTCAGGTCCGTTTTTTGATCCAGATGTACTGCATTAAAACATATTTTCAATGCGTGGAGATTCAGGTATTTCCTCGGGATCCTCCATTTAAATACTCTTTTCTGTTTCTTTTCACATTTATATGTGAAAAGTAACCAAGAAAAAAGAAGATCAGCGGAGATATTTTGGGAACTGATTCATGAAAAAAACTAGCGTGCGGTCATCGATTAACAAAGTCAACCAGCTGTGTGGTGTGACTATGAATTACGTAAACTGGATAAACTCTACCCAATCTACTCTTCTTAATCGATTTTCTAATCCCCGAAGTCGAAATCGATATCTCGTTAAATCTATCGAAGAAATCAGACAATTTCGATCAGGATGAAAGATATATGATCCCTTTATTGGTCCTTCCTGTATTAATCTTTTTATGTTATTCTTAGCTTCCATAAACATACGAACGCGCGTGCCACGTCTCATTCCGCGCTCCCCTCTCCGCCGGGGAAAATTTACCGCTCGCGGTTCCGTATTCGCCTCTCCCCCGTCTCTCCCCCTTGAATGACCCCGGCTACGTACGCACGCGAGAGAGCGCGCCACTCTAAAAATAGTATAAGGCGGCGCACAGCTGAGCGGAAAAGCGGAAATCTCTCTCTCTCTCTCTCTCTCTCTCTCTCTCTCTCTCTCTCTCTCTCTCTCTCCCTCTCTCTCTTTCCCTCTTTTCTCCGGCGCGTGCTTTCGTTAGTCTCGTATCGTGTGTCGACGCTCGGCAGACGGTGAAAAAAAAGGAGAAAAAAAGAAAAAGGACCGACGTAAAGGTCGGCCGATGACGAAGAAAGGACGGTAAAGGGAGGCGAACGATGGGAGGAGGGGGGGGGAGGAGGGGAGTGCGACAGGATCAGAGGGACGATAGAAGAAAAAAAAAAATTCCGGACCAGGGCCACGATGTCGGAAGAGCGGCCAGAATTAACGCGTGCGCCACGGTCATCCTGTGCCCCCCTTCAATATCCCTTCTCCCCTCGCTTCTTTCGTTTACGGGGGTACGCATGGAGGGAGCGGCTACAGCGGCTTCCGCGCTCTACCCTTGAAAGACCAGGTTGCCCCTCAGGGGAGTCGACAGAGAGGGAGAAAGAAAGGAAAAAAAAAAAAAGAAAAGAAAAAAGAGAGAAAAAGGGAAAATAAATCTATAAACGAGAGTGAATCGTACGCGGGCGAATCACAAGGCCGGATCCGATTAACGGAGGAAACGGAGGATTACGAGCGATCGGAAACGCCGAAACGACAACATCGTTGTCTCGTGCCTCGCAGCGGATTACGCGTGTTTCCCGATACCTCATACGGTGCGTACTCTAGTCGATCTGGAAGAGCGCGCTTTATTAGCATGCAGCTCGATTCGGAATTTGGGGAAAGTAACAATACGCCGAGATCATTACGGAGATCGGGAGAGCGGTTGGTAGATGTGGGAGAAGAGGGAGAGATTAGACGAGTGAAATTTTCTGGGGTTCGAAAATGCGATTCTCCCCAGTTTCTCATCGTTCCCGCTCGCAATCGTCGCGCGAATTTGGAACGGCTGCGCGGCCGGTCATTTTTCGAAAATATCCCCCTCTCTCTCGCTCTCCTTAGCGACATTTATCGGGATCGGGCTGGACAATGGTCACGTATGTGCCGACCTATAAATCTCGCATTGTCCGGTCGCCGATGTTTAGTCGCCCGCATATTAACCCCGGGGGTGAAAGGCCGTGCACCCCGGTATTGTTCAATGGCTGACCCCTCTCAGTGACAGTGTGACCCCTGGCTTCTTATTTATCAGGTTACGAGCGTCCGATCACACGCGGCAAAATCCAGAGAAATTCGTCAACTACCCCGCGCGAGCGAGCGCGCCCCAATCACGAGAACGCAGTCGGAGAACCGACGTTGTCGTCGTCGCCCTCTTTGTGCTGGCGAACATTAATTTCCGCGCCGGACATTGGGATCGAAACTGACCGTCCAAGCTGCGCTAAATTTTGCATTACTCCATATCTCGATAATCTCGATCTTTTTTCGACTTCCCTTCCTCCTCATTTCTTTCTCCCTCGGCAATCGCCGAGACGATCTCGCGGAGCTTCGATGATCCGCTAACTACTCGTGCGTGCGTTCATTACGCGCGAGATGAGCCGTGACACGCGCGCGCACGAAAAGCGCACAGGGTTCGAGAGAAGCAGGAGAGCTGAAGTATCGCCCATCCTTTTCCACGGAAGGCATAAAAAGCAGAGGGGAGAAGAAAAAAGAGAAGAAAGGTCCGAGGGCTGGGAAAGACGGGGGGAAGGGTCGGAAGAAACGGGAACGGACAGAATTGTGGGCAAAACGACGGCGAGTGAATTCGGCCACTGAATATTGAGAGCCCTTCAATCCGCAGAGGATCTCTGGTTGGAACGACGGATAAAGGAACGGAGCGTGAAGGAGCGGGATTGGACGGGAACCGGTGGGAACTAAAAAAAAAAAAAAGAAGAAGATCTTGGCTCCTAGCACGAGCCGCTGACCACTAAATTGTTCTTCGACAGCAACCTGAGATCGCTTTCGCAGTTTGTTTATATTTTTGCAAAGGCGCTTTCGTCAGAAGCGTTAGACTTTTCGATCTCGACTCGTCGGAGCAACTTTCTTTTCCTCTTCTTGTTGATTTTCATGTTCGTCTAAATTTGCATCTTCTCTGAATACCTATTCGTGAAAGTGGCATCAACAGAATGGATACAGAGATTGTCGAAACTCTCATGGATAGATCTCCAAGGATCCCAAGGAGAACTCGATTCTCGTACAGTTCTCGATATTTGCGAGTAGTTAGCGTAGCGCAACGCAACGAATAAAGCAACTCGAGAGCGATGTTCCCGCGCGATATAATCGATATTTCTACCGCCACGTTAGTATCATCGATACTAACATTAGCGCGTATGCTAATGCGTGAGGATATCTCTGACAATAATACAATTCGTGTATTTCCAATGAATCGTTTGTATCAAGATTGGGCGTGAAACAGATGTCGGACATCGGACGATCCATTCTTCTTCTTCGCCATAACGAGCCCTCATTAAAGCGGTCGTAATCTTTATCCCGATGGTCCGGTGAGATTGATCCGTTAAAAACTCACGTGGAGGAAACCGCTGCACTGGGGTGGTATCAGCAGATGAACCATAAGTATGGGTCAACCCGGCACGAGCGTGGGTCAGCTGTCAGTTGTTTGTCCTTATAGAAGGGCGCCATTTGCGCGTTGCAGCCTGCGCTCCGCGATGCAGGACCGTTTGGCCTTAGCAATGGTCCTCCCCCTTCTGGGATCGGTAGCTATCGCTTTCTGGAAATTCGACAAATTTTTCGCTCGGCTCGCAACGGTCAACAACAAGAATATTAAAGCAACGCGGAATGACGCAGAATTCTTAAATCGTGACGATAAGATTATCGAGAGTCTTTCGGCGAAGCGTCGCGGGAATCCTCGAGAGAAGACTTTGATATCTCGAGTGATCGATAATCAAGCGACATGAATAGATAAATTAATCGTAATCGTGGTGCTTCTTAATGAGCTTCACGTGAAGTTCGAGGCGGAAATGTTCACCGAAAATTCAAACGTGAGAATACGCTCCACATAAATACCTGAGTTCGAGATGGAACAGAGTCGTTTAAACAGCTGCGCTCTCTTCACCCCTTTTGTGTACCTCTGCGGAACTCCTATTTTCGCAGAAAAATATTTTTCGCTACCTCCTACAGCAGCAGCGGCAGTAGGCCTAAATACATTGCACCATATTGCCGTCGTCCCTTTCACGAAAAGAGCGAGAATCGATCGCGCTGCGAATATCTTCGTTGCGGAACGTACTTTGTTTCTCCAAAGGACAATGATACGAATCATTCGTCGACAAACAGGGTTATCAACAAGGTAATAAGCTTTTACATTACGTTGCAGCGCTTCGAGCTTTCCAGCCGAGCATTTGAATAACGACATTTTCCAATTAAAAAAGAAAAACAGAATATTCAATAGCGATGATATAAAAACGGTCTCATCTAGATATCATAAGACGTCATGAGACATTAAGCTTTTCTAAAAAAAAAAGGAGAAAGCTAATGTATTTAGCTGTGATGAGCATTTCCTTCAAAATGTTTCAAGTTTAAGGAAGGAACGTGCGATAACAATATAAACGACTTACTAAAATCCGATAATTATCTTATTTCGATTTAGCTATGACACATTCAGCGGCGATGAAACGATCTCATGTTTATCAACAAACAATTCTATTGGCACGAAACGGATAATGCTGTCTTTCTTTTTTCTTTCTTTTTTCTTTTCCTAGAAAATTTCGAAATTTTCTACAAAAGGAAAATTTATATTTTTAGAAAATCGTAAAAAAAAAAAGAAGAAGAAGAAGAAGAAGAAATTTCAAAGAACAGAGAAAGTTTTTGTCATACGGCGATTGTTTCTGAAAAAAAAAATCAAACGACGGAGACGTAAAGGTCGCCGCTCCTAAAAGCTTTTACAATAATTCATTGAAGCGGGTGCGGTAGGAGGGCGGGGGTTGAGGAAAGGGTAAAAGGCGCGGCCTGCCCTGCATTTTTTGGCTGACACGAATGACAAAATGGTCAAAGGAGAATACGTATGTAAGTATCTCGCTCTGAATCGTGGATGTCGCGGGATGTCGTAAAATTGTAAACTATCATAAAAATGTAAGCGAAAAACTCGTTCTGAGTAAAAGAGATTAAGGAGAGAAAAAAGAAAGGGCAGATAGGAGAAAAACGGAGAATAGTTTTTGATGAGACCCGGACCGAATAGTCGCACGTCTTTTCTCCCAGGAAAGAAAATCAACTTTATTACCGTTATCGTGACATCCATTTGTCAGTCAAACTTGAAGATTTGCACGCGCCATGACGTGAGAATCGAAGCCCGCTTTCTTTCGCGGCTTTGACCACTTCAAATCTCTATCGTAAGGCTATTCCCGGTTAAGGTTCAAATCATAGCATAGCCGAATCTGCAAGTGATGTAGCGTTTCTATTTTAAAGGAAGTAAAAACATCATGTTTTAATAGAGACGTCGCCTCCTTTCCAGTATCGGGGAAAGGCTGCGAGCTGTCTGGGAGAGGAGTGGAAGCAGACTGCACTCGACGGAAAAAGAATCCTTGAATAATGGGTTAGTACAAATGAGGCTTTGCGTTCCTCCAAGACGGGGATCGGGGGAGAACGTATCTTGCCATTTGACAAAGTGCACGTTAACGCGAAACTGGCTCCGATCCGAATCGACGATTAAAGAGACCGAAGGGTATTCGCACGAAGACGTGCGCGCAGTTTCCGAGGCGTTCTAACGAGATTAAGAGAAAACCGTAGAGAGGAAGGATATATTTTTTATGCAGCGAAAGGGTTGACCGTCTAACGGTAGAGGCTGTAACAGTGATTCCCGGGATGGTCAGTGTAACATAACGGGTCCTGTATCGGGTCCTCGGGTAAATAAGGCTGGGGTAGATGAACTTTTGGCAAGAACTCGGCGCTATCTAGCCGAGCGTCCGAGCTGGGGAAACGGTGGTAGTAGAATTCGCTTATGCACCCGAATGACAGGTCCGCTACGATTGGATAGATCGACCAAGGGGAAGAGAAAGTGAGAAAAGAGGGGGATGGGGAAACTGCCCCTCTTCAGCGCAGCCAAATACGCACACTAGCTCGTTCGGGATTCAGATTTTCTGGAGGATTTACCCCGAGTAGGTCGCGCGTGTTTGGACGTTTCTCGTTTTCGAGTTCCTTGCGGTGCGCGAATCGCCGACACGTGATTGTAACAGTTCGCGTCCAATGGATAGATCTCGGCAATAGCTTGGTCTGTGAACTCATTAATGAGATTAATGTGATAAGGCTTTCGGGAAACACTCGCTGTCGGCAAGTGGTCCTTACTTTGGATCTTAGTAAGTACATCGTAACAGCGAAACAAACTCGACGATCTAGCGAGAAGTTGGCGCGAATAGAATCAACAATCGGAATCAACGGCGATCGAAAATTTGAAACGGAGAGCGACAGGCGATCTCTTTCGGACGATTTCTTTCGGATAATTGTTTTTGCTGATTATTTCGGATGTTACGTCGACGTTACATTTGAATAATGAGATAACTTAACTTACATGGGAAATGAGATTATTCCAACCAATGGTCTATCTTTTCTCGTCTGAAGAACTTGCGATCTTCCTTCTGATATTGTTTTAATTAAATAATTATTCTGTCATGAAAAGATAATTTGTTCGCATTAGATACGATAGGACGATTGTTTGCGTCAGATTTCTCGGTGACATTGTCGTCTTCGCTATCTCTTGTTTCCATTATTCCTTATCTTCGTTACTTTTATCTATTTCTGTCTTTTATTATCTGTCTATTATCTATTCCAATGTATCGAAATTTCTAATGTATATCTAATAGACTATCTTGTTTTTTATGTCTTTTTGCTTTTGTTATCTCTACCTTTTGGATTGACACGTAGCTCGCTTGAAATTTATAAATATGTATGTATTTCCCTGTCAGAGGACTGAACAAACATCCAGGAGAGAGAACAATTGTTGATGATCATAAAATATTTCAAGGAAACCGTTTGGCGCCAGCGATTTCGTTGGCCTTCGATTCGGAGGAAATGAAATTTCTCCAGAGCAATTCGCAAGAATATCCGCGATATGACGTCATTACGCAGAAGATATTATTTTTCTCGCATTCGGGATGCGTGTTCCGCCACGCGCGTCGCGTCACGGACTCGCTCGTGTAGATTGATCGAAATCGAGAACGACATTTGATATGAGAACTCTTCTTGTCTTCTTTTTCTAATAATGATTGCTAATAATGATGAAAGTCGAGTTACGATCATAAAGAAGCAACCGTTTTCCTCGGAGGAGACTGGACCGTAATTCCCGGTACAACAATCAACAATCAACAATCAACATAATGCCAAGCATTTACGGATAATGCACGAATATCGACCGCAATTATTATCTACAATTATAGCCATAAAGCCCATAAATTGGAAATTCAGAATGAAATGTCTGAAAATTCTGCTCGCTCGCTCGTTACTCTGCATCTGCGCTGCACTGTTTTCTTTGCTACGTCATTACGATCATTAGACATCGTATTAATTTTCCGTTTGATTTAATTTAATTCAATCGGTTGCATCGAATTGCATCAATGTTCCGCATAAACAAAATTGTTTTATAAAAAAGCTTTCAATTTAGTCCCAGGCACAACAAGTGTGCCAAATTGTCTACTATGACTTTGCAAAAGTTTTTGTAAATGCGATCAGCCTCGAAGATTTTATTAAAGTGCCACGTCATTGTTGTTATCCTTATCATTACGTGGCTGATTCTTGCAAGGTTCTTTCAATGGTGTTTGCCGTCCATCTAAAATTGCTAAAACTCAAGAAACTTGTGTATCGAGCTGCGCGTTGTATTGAGATTGTTAATTTTCGATCGCAGATTTTCAAGTTAATGGCGATATCCGAGAAGCAGGATTCCTTGCATGTACCATTGACCACGCCCGGTTACCATAGTTTCTGGGTGAGTAATCGTACAACCCCTCGCCGATTGAGAATTTCATCTCTCTTCCTCTCCCTCTGTCTTCCTGCATTATCGTGTACTTTATCCTTTTCATTGGCTGGACCCTTCCCCCTTTGCACGCAACAAAATGTCGGGAGAAATGGAAGCAGTACCGATATCGAGTTCTCGATACTCGAATGTGGAATATTTGTTTCCTCCTTGCACTTGTCACGCTGCTCATGGTACGCATGCAATCCTTTTTTTATCTAATAATCGATCGATTGAATCAATTGAGGTTTGCGTCGCATCGGGATGAAATAACGGTTTTAAATTAAACGAACAGCTTCCACCCGTACGAATTCAATGTTTGAATCGTCAGTAACGTCAATTTTGCCATTTCTCAGATACGTTGCGCTTGTTCTCCGAAATCCTGGATTAATTGGATCAATTAATTACAGGAAATTAATTACATTCAATACGAGCTTAATTAAATTACCCGGCTTTCCTTTATCGGGCTTCTTACACGAAACATTATTCCTAAATCGCAGGATAGAAACAAGACGAGTTTAACGAGATCTTTATGTTTTCCAGGAACAAGAAATAGCGTCGAAAATAAAATCCGATAACAAATGTAAACTCGCTTTGCTAGCAGCCCTGAAATCGCTCTTCCATCAGTCGCTCAACTCGTTTAATCAGCAATCGTTCCCGCGCTGCAGTTTCTCACCTGACGAACTTATGTCGCAGGATGTCATAATTCAGCATCAAGCAGCTCAATCGTTGGGCACGACGGAAAGGTACGTCAAGTCGAGATAGAGATCGTCGACTCATTGAAGCGACGTAATTACACATCACGTTGCAGCTCGCAGCATGCCGGAGACTGCAACTCGCCGTGGAGGAACAGCGCAAACGCGGATCTGGATGCTATCCTCGCGCTGGATTCCTCTTCGGTAACGGAACGCGAGACCGAGATGGCAATCTCGGATTCTAACACGTCCAATTCGAGAAAATCGGGGGAAAACGTGCGCTCTAAACGCTGCAAGGAGAAAAACTGCGACTTCGTGACGTACGACAATAACGAGTACTGGACTCACAAGGCGACCACTCACAGGGACGTGTACTCTTACGTCTGCCCCTACGGCCATTGCAAGTTCCTCACGAAATACAAGCACCACATGAATCATCATCAGTTGAGCAAGCACGAGAACGTCAAGCGTTTCGAGTGCAATTACAAGGGCTGCACGTACAGGTGCGTAACGAAATCGATGCTGGTTAGTCATCAGAAGTCACACTGGGACTATTATCCGTACCAGTGCGGCACTTGCACCTACAAGAGCAAATTTCTCAACATCTACAAGAAACATCTGCGAGACAACAATCATCAGCATGGCATAGCGCTCAATAGGTACGGCATACCGGACCCGACCATCGTCATCGACATTTATGGCACGAGGCGGGGACCGCGGCAAACAGCAACGGCGACGAGCAACCACGGACGAGATCGAGGTCTCAGCGAGCGATTGCAACCGATGAGCGATAACAAGAGCGCGTACTCGATAATCTTGGAGGCGTTTCAGTCGTTTAACTTGGACTCGTCGATAATCGAGTTCGAGCTGCTCCGCTCGCAGATGAGCAAAGATCTGCCCGAGATCCACGATGCGAACAGTAATTTTGGCCAGCTTCAGCGGCCAAGCGCGATCGACGTCAATCGCGAAAAAAGTATGTCCGCCAACATCGAGGCGTTTGTTCAGGACATGTCGGCGGCTCGTCTGGTTGCGTCCGTCATCGCCATAAAGAACATGAGTGCCGCTGGCGCACCTTTGATGTTGCCGCAACCCCAGGAGAGCGAAACCACGGACGCACCGTTGGATCTCCGCGTATCCGAGGCCGCTCGAAGAAAGGATCAATCTTAATTCCCTCTGTAAGTGAACTCGATGTGAGTATGGAACCGATAAACGAACAATGGTACAGCCAAATGTAATAATCACCAAAGTTTCCGAACGCGATGCTGTGATTCGTATCTCGTTCGGCGAATGAAACGCGCTTACAGGCGCAGCGCGCTTATCCCGCACATTTCGGCACGTTATTAATTATTCGGATGCAGGCACATTTTATATGAAAGACTATTACTTTCATTTCGAGCGAAACGTAAAAGGTCCCGGTAATTTTTATTTGACCACTTTGTATATATCGTTTCCGACGTATCTCCAAATGACAAGCTAACGCTTAACGGCTGAGAAAAAGAAAGGAAGAAAGGAAGAGCAGAAAGTAAATGCGTACTAGATTTATGTTTTTTTTTAATCTCATGGAAGAGATCAAATTAGATATCTAATTTATTGCAACAGTCGTCGTTATTGTAGCTCTCACAGTTATTTAGTTATGTACTCTGATATAGTCGAATTAACCGAGACAGATTGGACGCCGGAAATAATCGCGCCGATCTTTAAGAAAGCCGGCCTGACGTTAAAAGAGGTTAAATGCTCATTACATATTCTCGCATTGTGCTTAATTATGCTATTTATTTTGGATCAACGACACACGATTACGTAACTTCGTTCGTAAGTTTCATCCTAAACTTAAATCCTAAATTCAACCTTGAGACACGGTGATGTGTATGTACGTACATCTTTTTGTTTAACATATAATATGCGCATATAATACGCATGTCCGTTAATATTTTGTATGAACATTTCGTGATAAATCATCTCCTCGCGCTTGTACCCGCTTTTCCTTTTTTCTTTCTTTCTTTCTTTCTTTTTTTTTCTTGACCGATTGCCCGGTTGTGCGATTTAACGATATCTTGAGAATAATATGTAAAGTGAAAGAAGTGCAAAGTCTCGCATAGAGATATAGAAATGCAGGATTTCAATTTTATATAACATTGAATAATTTTCGATCAATTTTAGGCACTAAATTTGCGTCATATAGATGATCAGACTCATCTTTTGGTGACTTTCGTTCCCGACCAGGTGATATTCGAGATAGATTTAACGAGGAAAAGTTATCAAAGATTTCAAGTCGTTTTACTGTATTTGAACATAAGTCAGTCCTGAATCTTTGCATATACGCTTAATAATTCTTCTCACGCTTTGCGAAGCGAAAATCAAACTTCTTTGATATTGAATTCTTCTACAAATCGTACATTAAAATTAATGCGATAACAGGTTTCTCAGAGTTGTTTGATGTATATATCAACCGTAAAAACGGCGGAAGTTTGTCATTAATTACGATATTGGATGATTACATAAAACTCGTAGCTAAGGACATATATCACAGCGAGGGAGATTTATTGGATTTTCATAGTAAGAATATTGTCCGAAATATAACATTAGCTTGGATATTAATTTAAAGGCAGATAATAAATAAAAGATGTGCAGCGAATGGTTTATTGGCAATGTGGAAGGTCTGTGATGATGAACTGATATCCGATATCATGAGAAAAGTGATTACGAAGGCGATAAATATACAAGAAACTACAGAAAATATAACAAACCTAAACAAGATGCCGACAGGTATTATCCTCGTAACGATCGTGCATCTTGCAGACACATTACGATACGATAGTCTTCTAATATAAGCGAAGAGATTTTATAAAGCTATTTAAATATTTTTGGTAGATTTATTATATCGCAGGTCTTTGTATTAGTTACGAATATGTAAGCGCGTTATTTATAATTTATTGCGAGCTGGTAATATTAAATTAATTATTGTAAACCCAGTAAATATAGGCATCTCAGCTGGGGACGTAACGTTCTCAGTGATCGGCGATGACAAGGCTCGACATTATGTGATTTTCGGTGAGCCGATAGAAGATTTGAAGAAGATTCAAAATGTTCTCTCGATGAATGATTTGATATTATCGTCGAGCGCGTGGCAACATTGCGCTTCAAGTGAATACGAGTACATTATTAAAGATTTACATAACATCAAGGTAGATTTAATCACGATGATGGCTAGTCTGTAGTTCCTTTCCTTAGATTTATATTACGGCGTTTAGTTTCGTGAGAGTAGAGAGTTCTCTAGAAAACCGCGAGAGAGAGAGAGAGAGAGAGAGCCGCTCAGTCCTTTCTTCTTTCTCCTCTTCTTCTTTTCTCTTTTCCTTTCCTTTTCTTTTCTTCACTTTGCTCGACTCTGCTCCGTGAAAATTCTACAAAATCTTTCAACTTTCCCATCTTTGCGCGTATATCGTCGCGTATATGTACTCTCGTCTCGCGTTCTGTATCAGACTGATATTTGAAATACATAACGATAAGTACATAAACGATCTGTTCCTTATGTCACCCCTTTTTGTCAACCTATACAGATAATTAGGGTGATAGACCTCCAAAAAATGATCTCGGAATCTTTGCGGAAGCCAACGAACTCTGCGGCGCCTTCAAAAATGTTTAAAAGAAAATTTTTGTTTGGACACGAGTACTGGCTAAATAAGATCCCCTTCAACAGTAAACCGTACTCTGAAATGCTGACCGAGAAAACCAAGGAAGAACCTACGGGTAAAGATGCAATTATCCTTCTCATGTGTTCCCTCTTTTCTGATGTATTGTTCCTTCTTTCTTCTGTGATACGATATCGCTATATCGTATCCGTAGAGAGAGAGAGAGAGAGAGAGAGAGAGAGAGAGAGAGAGAGAGAGAGAGAGAGAGAGAGAGAGAGAGAGAGAGAGAGAGAGAGAGAGAGAGAGA
>JAHMML010000051.1:928576-987168 GCA_020341155.1 Eciton burchellii | reverse complement strand
GAGAGAGAGAGAGAGAGAGAGAGAGAGAGAGAGAGAGAGAGAGAGAGAGAGAGAGAGAGAGAGAGAGAGAGAGAGAGAGAGAGAGAGAGAGATTTCGCGATACTCTTCCGTTCTTCTTTTACATACCGTTTCATTCCTAAAAACGCCTCTTAGTAAGCTCTCTCTTCGGCCAATCTGACTTTATTGAGCTTGTTCCACATTCCTATCAGCAATCTCCAAGATAATAAAGATGAATCCAAAGTTTGGCGTGCAGTTAAAGACCTATGTGATTAAGACCGTGATGAAACAGGTACCGTCTACCATTACGCTGTCCACCATTACGGCGATAAAGGGAGCTCGAGTAGCACGCTTTTCATCGAAACGTTTCCTACTTTCCGCAGATCGAGATGGACCGGCCACTCGAATTTCTAACGGAGCTGAAGCATATTAGCGTTATATCTCTTAATATCATTTCCAATAAATGCCCAGAAGACGAATTCATCTCTTTGGTCGATGAATGCTACGTATTTCTGCACAGGTATCGCAAACGCTGATTCCTCAACGAAGGAATACCGTCTACCGTGTAGTCTCATAAATAATTACGTCAGAAGACAGCGGCGAACCATCGTTTCACGTTTTGCTGCTTCAATTCCGTTACTTTTTATAATCATCGCGTCTACGTCTAGCCGGTTTTACATACGTCGTACATCTATTTACAGTTTAATCTCGCAATACGCGGGCTATATCAACGCTTTGAATCTGTGCATGAGGAATATCGTCTTCAGCATCGTATTCGGAATACGCGGATACGTGAAGGAAAACGAGTTCAAAATGGACGAGATCTGTAAGAATGCGATCAACTGCGCGACACACATACTGCAAGAGATAAAGGACATTGCCGGTGTGAAAAATATATTCGTCGGCATATCGACAGGTACGGTTCGAGTCTCTTCGAGAGTCGACTCGCGTTGCATCGTCGCAGTTTCAATTTCAGGAATAGTTTGCTGCGGCGTGATCGGACATCAGACCAGGAAGCATTACGCGATCATCGGCTTGTCCATTAACAAAGCCGAGGACATAATGGACATTTCTTTGAACAAAGTAACCAAAGATAGCTTGATTATCTTTTACGATCCAATTTTCATTTCAAGTTCGAGTCTTGCGAAATCAGAGAGCTCGTATAGTAGCTCGTTCAAGATGTCCAGAAAGATGTTTAGCGATTCCCAACTCACAGATTTCCTGCGACTATGAAACCATCTTGTACAGCCGTTTGGATGCGAATCTGTTTCGTTCTCGAGGCATAAGATCTCTGCAGCAATTTGGGAAATGTCACGTTTACAAGTATCTCCATTTGCTGTAAGCGCAAATTTCGAATTTCTTATTCTTCTTCTTTTAGCTGGCGAAGTAAATGACCGAAGATTGACGCTTAATTTCTTTCAAATGAATCCTTCGCGTGCCTGAGCAGAGCGTTGGAAACGTCCGTTTTGGATTATTGTTACCCGATTTTGGGTAGAACGAGCGAGTTACGGCTCTTTGACAGCATTTTGGACGATATAGGAATGACAGATCGGACTCAATCGGGGATACTGATCGAGGTTTGACGTGAATTTTTTTCAAATTTACATACGAGCATAATTTCGTTCATAATTTCTAATCGTAATTACAAACTGCATCGGTATGCATATGTTATTGTCGTAAACTAACAATTTTCTCGCAAACGTCATAAAGTTCGTCGATCGTTCGTTCAGGGTTATGAGAGAATTGGCAAGTCAAGACTCTTGGACGCTTTCGTCACGAAGGTTCGCAAGAGAGAAATGAAATTTATCAGATTGAACCTCCATGTGACGTACAGAGACAAGGACTATTCGGTTCTGTATCACATTATCTTGCAGGTACGAAGCAGAATTTATTTAATCCTGATGAACAGACGCGCGCGCGCATTTTTCAAAAAAAAAAAAAGAAAAGATTGACAGCGATTGATTCTGCAAACTTGGAGATCTCTGACGATGCGAGCTACACTAGTTCCCATTTATTTTAGTTGCTCGACGCCGAGGATGTCAATCAGATTGAGGAACGCGAGAGGGTATTGATCGATAAGCTGGGTAGTATCCTCTCTTTTGAAAAGTTCTGCTATCTCAATACCTTGATGAGAGTCAATTTCCCTCTTTCCGATGTTTACATTAATGATTCCGAGATGGATCGTCACAGAAAAACCGTTACAATCTTCGAGATGATATTGAAGATGGTATCCTTACCTTATTTATACGAATGAAAATACCGCGACGCTATCGATATGAAAAAGAAGAAGGCGAGAAGGAAAGAAAGAAAAGAGCCGCATTCGCGAGTAACCGTAATGCGTAACCGTTCGTAATTGCTTGTAGTTCCGCACAAAGATGTGCATGTTGCTGGACAACATTCATTACGTAGATTCTATGTCTTGGCAATTTCTGTCGCCGATGCTCGACAATGCAAACATCGGCGTAGTGATGACAATACGAAAGCCGATCTCGTCGACACAAATGACAAACATCGAAATGGAGGTCTACAAAGACGAGAGGTTGAAGAGGTGCTCATTGCGGGGTCTGGAGCCGGATTTACTTCCGATATTCGCGTGTCAGTATCTGAATATCGTTGGGATACCTAGAGAGCTAAGAAGGTACCCCTACGTTTGTCACGATAATTTTGCGTTACATTATTCAGAAGGAAAAACGACGGATGGAATTTCCATTAGAATTTTGCAAAGACGGCAGGACGGTCACGTAGGCTGGTGCGAAATATTTTTATCGTCTATTCTTCAGAATAACGCTTTGGAATTCATTACGGTGCCATACAGCGACATAAAAAAATATGACGTTGTTCTTCCGAACATCTCTCTAGTAACGAAATATCCGAGTAATCTGCCGCCGGAAGAGCAAGTATCGTCTTTGCAGTGGGCAAAGACGGACCAATTGAATGTTTGCGTGATGAGCAATCTCTATTCCGAAACGGATTACGATACGGATCGCGACATACAAGGTATACATACCGTTAGAAAAGTTTCTAACTTCCTTCCTCTCAAAGACCTTTGTCGCGTGAGATCTTTGAGATCTCAGTTTTCGCTTTGCCGCTTTGCCGAAACCAAAGTATGAGCGTACGACTTTGATCTCCGGCGTGGTCAAGGGCGTATCGCATCGATCGAATCTCACGTGAGATTATTTTATCGGAAATTTGTCGCTGCAGACATAATGGGAGACATCTACTCCAGAATGAATCCTTACGAGCAAAAACTTATCACGTGCGCCGCAACGTTAGGCAAGGTGTTTAAGCGAACGTTGTTGCAGAGCATCATGTTGAACGTCATTCCGCCATACACTGCCAAAGGTGAGCGATAATTCGCTGACCGTTCGAGCGTTCGAGCGATCTTTTCGCAGCTGATTATTCGATTACGCGGTCGTTCTGGATCCAGAAGTCGCAAATCGCCCGTTTGCGCTGCTCCTCCAGAACGGCCGCATTGCTAAACTTGCCAGCAGCAAGAATCATCGAGCATCGCGTTTATTCCGGTCCCTCAAAATTTCCAGCAATTTCCGAGATGTATCGAATACGGCTGCTGAAATGCGGATCCGTGCAGCGACGAGAGTTCTTCTACGATAGTCTCATCTTCTGCGTAGACAAGAAGCGAAAGACGTTCTCCGATATGCTTCATTTGCTGTCTTGCATATGCTACCATCCACATATATTCGGTAAGCGATGTTTGTAACGATTGATAACGATCGATTGGGGAGGACGGACGAAGATGTTGGCGAAAGCATCTTAATGCGAATGTTCGCTTGTGATTTTCCGTAGCTATCGAGGACGCATTGCCGCGATACGCTTATTGTGCCATGCTGGAATTTAAGACCAATCTGTTTCGCAAAGCGATGCTGAACATGCAAACGGATGAGACGAAGAAGGGAAACCACGTTAGAGCGGCGAACATGTACATGCGGCAAGCTCGCAAATGCTCATCCTGCGGTAGCGGCTCTTTCCTACATACCCGTAGCAGGAACATGGTCACGGAGGTAAATCCTACGAGCGATAGACAATATTCAGCATAAATCCTTGACAGTTCTCCCTCATCGTTCGTTAGGAAGAAATGACAAGTAATCAGGAAAAGTTGATCACATCGATGCCTTCTGTCTCGAACTTGGAGGAACAAAATTGGTTAAATCGCGATATGCTTGCGGATCCACTCGCGAGAAGATCTCGCATCTCCGAAATGCGTATCGATGCGAGACGCAAACCATCACGCAGACCGTCACGCCTGTCTCGCGTATCCCTCTTGCATCTCGATGAAGACGTGGACGAGAGAGGTTGATGATTCTTCATTTATCATTGAAATCTTGAGCTCTAAGAGATTTCAACGCACTTCTCCACAGTGGACAAGCAGTCTGTGATTGATATTCCGCGGTTCAGGAAGCGAGTGACGACCGTCGTTCCGGAAAGTAAAGATCCTTTGGAATGCTTGGACAAGTTCACGTATATCGATTATCGCGAGTGTCAGTGCAACAATATTGTGACGTACCTTCTCCCGAAACTGTATTGGCACATGGACAAGAGAGGTAAGCTCGAGACTTTACGCATGATCACTCACGCGCGTGATCACAGTAATAACCGGGTTTCCTCATGACTGATCCAGTGGATATGCAGAAAATAATCAACTTTATATTGGAGTTCAGTGCCGGGCTGTTGCAAGTCGCGCAATCGATCTACGCTATCAAGATACTTGGAATCGCTTCTCAGATAATCGAGACTGCCGAGAAGGAGGAGTGGTCGGAGGAAATCAAGCAGGAAAATATCGCGAATAAAGAGAATATTTTGATATTGATAGGTCCGTGTGCGCGACAGTCGCCAATTATCGTTGTTTCCACGATGGTTCGCGAAGCAGCAAACACTCTCTCATGGGACACGACGATTGGCGACCATTGAAACACCTTTTCTTTCAGGCGACGCTTACAATTTAGTGGGAAACCGAGAGCAGGCTAAGACCAATTATCTCACGGTCTTGCGATCTGGAAATATCCCGAAATTAAAAAGCGTCTTTTGTTACAATATATTGCTCACGTTTTACTGCATACCGCTGACTTCCCCTCGACGACCGATCAACGAGATCGATACAAATATCGATTCGAGAAAAATGGATGTAGCGTTATTGACGTGTCGTCTTTGTATGATTTATGCGGTATTTGCAATTGTCTGCTTGGAGATTCTCTCTTTCTTTCTCTCTCTCTCTCTCTCTCTCTCTCTCTCTCTCTCTCTCTCTCTTTCAAATAACGAATACATGCACTAACGATAACATATACTTTCGCGACATAGATGGAAAATAAGCTAAGAAAAGCGCAGTCAATGGCCGTACGAAGTATCAAGCTCGGTTTCGCGCCCATTGGCTTCTTTTGGGAGAAGGGTCAGATATACCTGACAGTGGTTCAAGTATTTTATCGCAAGAAGAACATGAAGTTAGTACAACAGGTTGACAAATTAATGCTGAATGTTCTAAGCAGAAAGTTCAGCTGGAACTCTATCGAGGAGATAGTGCAGGTGGCCAATGTCTACGTCACCATGTATCAAATCAGGTATAACCCGAGGCGACTAACGTTCACACGAGAAATTAATCTGTACGTAAAAATAGGGCACTGAAGGGCGAACTGAAGGAAGCGGTAGACATCGGCATCAAAGTTTTGAAGATAAGTACTGCGTTGCACCTGGATAAGATGATGCTGCTCATCATGCCGTCGTTAATCGAGATAATGGTAACGCTTAAAATTTTAAATCGATTCCGTACGAATCCGTCCACGTGTCGTATCGTCCGCGAAACGTTCATCCTTTTCGTTTATTCCTTGATCAGCTCTGGACGAAACATATCAACGGCGCTGTTGACCTTCTGTGCCAGCTGTTATTCTTAGCGGATAATGACATAGACTTGTCGGCCAAAACATGGTATTACGCTCTCTGCTTGGAATTCATGCTAGACGCAGGAGTGCTAGTGGAATCGTATAAGACGTGTTACGCTTACTACAAGGAATTCAAAGGTGAGAGAAACGCAAGGTGCATCTAATGCACTTCGATGCATTAGTTTAAGAGTCTAGGAATAACGCCGAAATGAAAACACGGAAATATCTGTCGGCAGACAACAAATTGCAAGCCCATATACTGCGCGATCCGCAAAGTTTGTGCCGTTTAACCACGTGCCTGCTGATATATCAGAGTAGACTGTGAGTATGTCGAGAATACCCTCGTTCCAAATTGATCTTCTTCTCGATGTGTGTGAACGATGCATTCGCGCAATCAAATCAACTGAAAAGTCTTATGATGTGCGCAGGGGATACGTCATTAACATCACGTTGAAGGAAGCGGTCGAGTACGTGAAAGATATGAAGTTCAACAATTTCGATCAGCTGTTCTCCTGCTGCATGGTAATTGATCGATTTCCGTGAACCAATTCCGAGTTCCTAGTTACCGGTTACGTCGCGTCAAAGAGACTTTGAGCGACTGGCCAACTCCGCGAGATAAATCTAAATGAAGGAAGAAAACAGTGAATCAGATCAGTGTGTGTTTCGCAGGGACTGGAGTGTTACCTGATAATGTTGTTGCGCTGCGTCAATTTGAAGCAGTCTACCGAGCTGCCCAACTTGATGCAGAACATCGACGAGCTAATCAGGTGCCTCAACAGCGTCCAGAAGTACGCGCTGGTTATAAAGCCGCGTTTCTACATGCTGTTCGCATACGTGCAGATTACTCGCGGCTCCAAATCGAAGATGCAGGCTTATTTGAACAAAGCGCAGAAATTCGCCACCTTGCAGGGGAATAAGTTGATACTGGCATCGCTCATACAGAACACACGGGTATAAGCCTCGATCGGTCGATGCAGCGACGATCGATTCATTAGCAAAGAGTGAAATCAATTGACATCAATTCACATTTTCAATCGAATCGATTACCCTTCTGGAATTCACTCAGGATATCATTTCTTGTCGCAGACCTGGGTGGAGAAAATTTACAACAACATGGCGCACTACTGGTTGGAGTACATCGAATCGAAGGATCTCGTGGCTTGGCAATACATCCACAATTTCACCATCGATGCTTGGTCTAGTATTCTTTACTCCTTAGCCGTACCCGACTTATACATGTAACGGAGAACACGACTTCTACGTATGCATTTGTATAAATAGGATTAACATTTACATCGAGAATTTACGTTTAACATACCTTCTAGGAAGGAAAGAGAGAGAGAGAGAGAGAGAGAGAGAGAGAGAGAGAGAGAGAGAGAGAGAAAGAGAGTGACTATTATAGCGAAATATTTATTTATTAAAGGCGTATTACACTTTTACATTCTAAAAGATAGACACGACGATTTCTTCGTGCGCACGATACTTCGTCAGAGGCGAGATTTTCTCGGTTCTTTGCCCTCTTTCACAAAGGTGATCTCCCCCGTGCATGATGAGTCTCGATCGCGGCAATCACTGCGAGTTCCTTTAAATACGAATGACCTTCGGTGACCGACGTTCACGCTTACGACGATTAGCTGGCGCGCATCGCTAATTAATTGCTCTATTTGGCCGAATTTGGCCGAGTACGCCAAGGATGTTTGCGAATCAGAGAAAAAGAGGGAAAAGAAGAGATGGAGAAAGGAAGAGAGAGAGAGAGAGAGAGAGAGAGAGAGAGAGAGAGAATGAAGGAAGCAAAGAGAAAAGGGGAAAAACGAGAAAGAGAGATCGAGAGAGAGACAGAGAGGAACCGAAACAGAAACTCGATCGCACGGCTCTTCGATCGATCTCTTTTCTTTCGGAGAGAGAAACGGAGGAAGGAAAGTGGGAGCTTTAAATATCCTCCGCGTAATCTTATATTTACGTTCTCTCTGCATGTAATCACGGCGATGTTCGCGATTAACATTCGATTCGATCCGCAGCATCGGTGATTTTCTAGCGAGCGCAAACTGACGCAAAATTGATTCGCGAAATACTTTGGATAGCTGTGTAATCCGTGCATGTGGATCGCCACGTGTAAATTTCCGCGCGATTCCTTCTTTTCGGCGTAAGATCTGCATCGGCGTACCCGGCCCGAATGTGCCCGGTCCGGACACGGACGCGTATAATACTTGAGATTGTTTGTCCGAACAGTAGTGTCCTTCCACGCGCGTTATCGCGCTCCCGGACGACGCGAAGGTCCGAGAGACGTCCGAGATATGTCTGAGAGGCATCCGAAGCACGACCGCTGATCGCGGATGTTCCTTAGGTATTTGACGTACATCCGCTGAGACCAGGGGACCTCTGGACCAATCACGCGTGATTGGCACTTTGCGGTTCGATGCAAGCCTCTTCCCGCGGACGTTCTCTCGGACGTTCGCATTGTCCGGATCCACCGATCGTTCGATGGGACTCTTCCCGATCGCAACGACGATTGTAGTTGTCCTCTCATACGGCTCATTCGTGGGCATCGACCTCGTTGTCGATACGACTGCTGCGTATACCGGTCTTGCCTGTCCAGGGATAGATGTCCGGGCATGCTTGGCAGGTCTTCATGTATCTCACGCCGCTCTTGTGCCAGAGATTGCAGACCTTCGGATTGTTGCACTTCTTCGGTCGGTCCTGCGAACGAATAATCATCAGGATTTATGATCTTTCGCGATGCAGCTGACGCGACAGTTACGAGCCGGAATTTCAAAGATCGAAGAAGGAATGATCAAAGTCGGAAGTTGATCAAAGGGAAGAAGCGACTGGTCTCACCGGATAGTGGCATCCGAAAGAGTCGAAATTGTGCAGCAGCGCGAGGGGAGTTGGATTCCTGATCCACTGTATGGCCTGCCAGTTGGTGATCACCCATACGTCATCCATCGCGACGATCGTATCGAGGAACGATATGAAGCCTTCCTTGTGATGAGGCTGGGTGAACCATGCAGCGTGGTAGAACAGACCGAAGGGCGCCCTGTTTCGGCAGAAGGCAGAATTCAACTCTCGCTCTGTCCGTTCCGCGAACAATCTTTTCAACGTTCTCGTTATGATAACGATTAACAAGATGTTTAATTAAAACGGAGTAAAAGCAGTAGGCGTTTACACGAGTGAATTATTTTACCTGTTGGTCGTGTAATGCCTCTCAAAGTTCTTAATGAGCATCTTGTACACGCCGTCCGGAGTCGGCGGGTTGCTGCAGGCGTCTCCCATCGAGCATCTGCCGCCATTGAGATCCTGCCACATTACCATAGGAACTTCCCACAATCCTGGATACGATCTCGTGGGACAGGGTGGTATCATGCAGTCGTGGAAGAGCTTGTAGTCCAGCGTGTAAGGCCAACTGGGCGGCCGATTCTCGTAAATGGGCATGGACGAATCATACGTGAAGTTCGTGTCCCACAGCATCTTGAACATGTTGTTCCCGCCGACCTGGAAAACGTATCGGCTCTGTCAACGATACCATTGACTTTACGTGTCAATGAAGGAGAAGGTCTTTCCTCTGCGGAGAATCTCTTACAGTGCGTCTCTCGCGCGACGCATCTTTCGTGTTGAATGTGCAACAAAACGAATTCATTACCGATAAGAAGGGAGCCCTCATTCCTCTGACGTCCTCCAGCTTGACGCCTCCGTAAGCCGCCAGAATTTCACGCTGCCCAGCAACCTCTCGCGCCCACTTTCGCGCCGAAAATTGTTCGCCGAAACTGTGCCTGAGGATTTATCGTCGTGTCGATCATTCGAGTTACGAAGGATCAGCTCTCTCACGCCAAAGCTAAGCTGGCTTACGACAACATCGGAAATACTTTTTTTTTTCCTTTTCGTTACATAAGCACTGGTCTCGTTCGACCGTTTTGCTTTTGCAGAATGCTTCATGCTACCGAGAATCGATGCTGCTCGAGAAGTGACAGATGCTCGAGCGATTTCGTAAAAATACAAGATCAAGTGCTCGCCATGCCGCTCGAGTGCAGAATTTATCGCAGGCGTTCGAATTTACAAATTTAAATTTCATATCATGAAACAAGAGTATCCCGGTGAAAATTGAACTTTGGGAAAAGAAAAAGAACAACGCGACAAAGTCGTCCGAAAGTGTCGTCACCTTGATTGTTCAACATTGCGTGACAAGCGAAAGCTGTTCGCCGGTTGATCCGTGCGGCCGTTGTACAACTTGTTAATTGCTTCACCAGTGAAACAAAGCTAGCGTTACTCACGTTAAATGGCATGTGCGAAGAAAGGCGATAATCACTTTGCGACTTAGAGACTTTGCCTCTGTGCGAGTGGTGTTAGTGCGTCAATGATACGAATGATCGAGCAAGCGTCATTGCCGAGAGTCGCATTCGCGCATTCGAAGTTGAAGATGAAAAAGAATGTAAAGACATCGGCAAGCGGTTAGATGCTGAACTCGCGGACGTCTCGCAATTAAGGATAACGTCGCGATTAATATGATCGTTGGAGCCGTAAGACTCTTTTAATAGAAACGGAGATAAGAATCATGCTGCGACACACGGCGACCTTCGCGAGCCGCCGCGCGATGTCCGTCCAATCCTCGATTACTTACGAGACCGTGTGGGAAGCAATCTCGTGGCCGGAGGCATAGAGATTTTGGACCTGGCTGTAGTCGGTCCATTCGTGGGACACGTAGAAGGTGGCCGAGATGGGACAGCCGTTGGGATTCTTTCGTCCCTTCTCGAACAGGTCGGCGTACAGACCCTTGTTCAGATCGTTCACCGAGTCGTCGAACGTCAGGAGAACGATTTGCGGTATCTCCTCCGGCAGGTAGTCACCTGTTTCGTTTTCAGGAACGCGTTTCGGGATCCCGGATGGGCGATTGGAAGCGGAAGAGGCCGTGTTTGGATGTACATGTCGTGAGATTGCATGTTTTTTTCGCCGGTGTTAATTTTTTTTTTTTTTTTTTTTTTTTTTATGCGTGTACGTGTGAGCGTGATGGGGATGAGAGAGAAAGAGAAAGAGAGAGAGAGAGAGAGAGAGAGAGAGAGAGAGAGAGAGAAAGAAAGAAGAGTTAGTACCACGCGTCATTAGTACGCAACGCAGGTGTTGTATGCACCTGGTGAAACCGCGGCTCTGCGACGTGTTACTATCAGACTCCGCGATCCTTGTCCGAGCGGATCGCCGATCTCTTATTCGAGATACGTGGTTTCACCGAGTGCGTACGATAATTTCCACCGTCCATTCCATCGGGGAATTCTCCAGTCGCATGGTGTCGCTGCAGGAGGGATTTTACGATTATTTTTCGGAGTAAAAGCGGCGGTAAAAGTAGGACGAGCCACGATCGAAGTGCAGAGGCACTTCGCGACCGTCGTCGAATCGATCAAATCAGATCTACGCGTGGCTGGAAGAAACAAGAAAGATGCAGATTTAAAGCGACGAGACGCGGTCGATTGGAGAATTCCTCGCGGGACGCACGCGCGCTTTCCCGATTGAACGTTCAATCCGGGAAGGCGGTCGAGTAGGCGACAGGCGACAGTAGAAATCAGACGTGGAACGTACGTACGAGTAGCCGACAGATGATGACGCGAGCCTGCATTCTGGTTAAAGTAGCGCGATGATATGCGACAATTCCCGGCGTTAATGCGACATTGCGCTCGCTTCCGCGAGCAACTTACGAGACTGTGTGAGACGCCATTTCGTGGCCGTCTGCATAGAGATTTTGCACTTGGCTATAGTCTGTCCACTCGTGGGAGACGTAAAACGTCGCCGAGATCGGGCAGCCATTCGGATTCTTACGGCCGTTTTCGAACAGATCGCTGTACAGGGCTTTATTAAGGTCGTTTACGGCGTCGTCGAAAGTGAGCAGAACTATTTGCGGCGTCTGCTCGATCGGAATACCACCTGTACACGTCATAGTTGCAGCATTGGTATTTGGAGGAGCTTTACGGATCGAACGGATCGGATAGAAGTCTTCTTGAGAAGAATCTTCGTAGAGCTATATAGCTCGTTTACTCGCGCGGCAAGATGAAATTTCGCGATATTCCGCTTGAAGATGGACGATGGATGAACCGACCAAGATCCCTTGCGAACGATCGGATGCAAATTGCTTTCAATCTCGAAGGGCAACGCACCGCGGGCGACGAGCCGCGCCGCGAGCTGCGAGTATCACGAACGTATCAGACGTGGATCTGTTTCACTTTCGAACGTGCCGTGTTACGGTCGTGCTACGTATGTAACGTTAGAGAATCGGAGAAAGTCATGGCGAGACTGTCTAACTCTAAATAGCGTCAAACTTAATATTCGCGACGCGCGACCGTTTGCGTCACATTCGGCCACCTTTTCGTGGACAGCGAACGGCCATCGATCGCGCCTTCCATTATTTCGATTCCCCATTGATCGATGGGAGAGAACTCGGCGAGATTCGAATGCTATCTGTTTTCCGGGACGCGAGCGTTCCACTTCCTTATTTACATTCAACTGGCGAACGTTCAAGCTTCCGGCACGCGAATCGCAAAGTTTCCTATCTTGCATTTTCTAGCTCGCCGAACATCGTTTCTACTCTATTTAGATAATCGGCGATAATCGGACCGATCCTTTCCCATCAACGTCTGAGGGATCGGCATCGGCAGAAATCTCAACAGCTCCTTCCCACGTCGTTCGTTCGTTCATCGGAGACAGCGAATCGCCCGATTAGCGCTTCTAATTAAACCTACTTGAAATTAAACATCTCCTTCTTGATAATACAAACCGAAAGGGATTCGGTTAGAATCGGGCTTGACTGATCGGGCTTCTGTTCGATTGATTAATTCCTCGCGAGCATCATCGGATCGGATCCTCGCGTCGTCGACTCACCTGGGATATCGGTACCGCCACAGCTGCAATCCGGAAGCAAGCAGACGTCCTTGCGGCATTTCGCTGCTGGCTTGTCTACCTGAGGAGTCGGGTAGATCGGCGCCGGCCTCGTCGCAGGATATCTGTAGATGTCGACGAACTCCTGCGCCTTGGAGACGATCTCGGTGGACGGTTTCAGGGTGGGCCGGGATCGCCTGGAAACGTTAGTCGCGGATCAGCGCAACGGACAAAAATCAGATAATATTGTGTAATATATCTCGCTTATGTAACGCTTATTTAACGAAACAAAATTTCTCGCATTTGCATATCGAGAAACGCGGAACTGATCCCTGCATCATCCGTATCGGTCAGATCGCGCGTCGCTGAAGAAAGTGAATCGACAATGAACTTACGGCGGTGCCGTGCCCCGATGAATCTGCTGCGGTCGACCTCGGCTGGAAGAAGCAGACGCAAAATTCGATCGTAAGACAGGATTCGACGATTTCCGGCGGCGGTGAAGGAAGAAAATGAGTTCGTTTGCTGCGTGCCGGAGAAAGCGCATAAGTGAGCGAGGGGACTTCGTTTTGCCAAGCCGGGGAGCGAAATCGGGTCTCGGCCGGCGGAAATCGGTACAGGGCCGTCCTTTTCGCGTTTCGCGCCATGCGCGTATCGATCATGATCGAGCCGAACGCGAGTCGATATCTACGTGGTCCCGAGAGCTCGAAATCAGCAGCCCCGAAATCGCACGGGATGATCCGAGAATGATTCCAGATTCCTCGCTGAGGAATCACTCGGATGCTCCGCGATGGAACGATCTTTTTTTCAGATGAGAATGACAGAAGATGACAAGAGAAAGAGAGAGAAAGATAGGAGAACAATGTAGGCGTTCTGATAAAGTTTCTCGGTGTTACCTCGGTGCGTTGACGGTGTAAGGCCTGCTGGTCGTGCTGGGAGTCTGCGTACTCGTAGTCAGAGGAATAAAAGTATCGAGGATGACGTTTGGCGTCGTCACGTGGACCACGGGATGACTCAGCACGTTCGTCCTGGGTTTGATTAGCCTCGTTAAAGCGAGAATCGCGAAAATCGGAAGTGGATATGCGACGCTTGACGCGCTCGATACTTGACCGATCACGATTCACGATAGAATTTTCGAGTTGCACGATTGATAGAAATCTCTCGTGGTTCGAAAAGAGGAATCGATGGAATCATTGAGCATCGATCGAGGCGCTCGATTAAAACGAAAACGGTTTCTTTACCTGAATTGCTGGCCGTCAGATATGCGGAATTTGTTCTTGTTGAGTTGAGCCTGGAACGAAAAAGCGAGGGTTATTATTTCTGCGCAAAGTGCCGATCGACTAGCGACGATATTAATTTTTTCCAGATCTTGTTGCCAACCTGATCAAACTGCCCACCTGATTTTCGTAGATGTCGTAATCCTGCACGTCCTGATTGAGATTGTACTTGTCCCCCTCGTTCACGGCAATCTTCTTCGGCTTCTGGTACTGCTTCGTATTCACTTCGCTGATCTTCACGTTCGGCTGCTGGACCGGCACTGTTTGGTTCACGGTGTACTGATTGTAATCTGTGCACAGCACGTGACGCGAGATGATTGGAAATTGTCCAAGCTTCAAGGACCTCAAAGTCTTGAAACGCAATCGCGATCACGCAACTGTCGTAAGAATTGCTCACCCTCGTCCTTGTAGATAGAGACGTCGTCGTCGTAGATCGTATAATACGGATAACTTTGATCAGGATCGTTGTAATAAGCCTTGGACAGGACCGGTGCTACAGTTGAGGCCAGAGTTTTCGCGAGCCTTGGCGATTCGGAGGTTGGAACGGGCGTTCTAAAAGGCGGAAGAAGAAGGAAGCTTGAAGAAAATTGAGGCCCTCATTTGCTCGTAATAAAGCGATAAACCGATGTTACAGTTACAGTCCATGTTACAGCAGCCTCTTAATCATCAAGAGAGTCGAATCAGGAGAGAAGGAGTGGCATGGCAGGAGAGTCATGCGGGGACGTACGAGTGTGGAGCAGAAAAGTTTCGAGGAGAAATCGCAAGATTGAATTAGAGGTCTTACCTCATCGCGGCAAGAACGACTTTTTCCTCGCAGGAATGACTTTGTTACCAACCTGTAATGAGTCTCGGCCTGGGCACGTGCGTTCATCAGGCTCTCCTTCTCTCTCTCCTAAAAAAGACACGCGACACCTGAGCCTCTGAATCGCCGTATTCATCGTCAATTGATTAAATCCATTTCGCCATTATAAATCCAGCTTTCATCCTTTATCTTTACTTCGATGCGACTTTCTACCGGCCTCTCTCTAATTAAAGATCCATCAATCGTCCCATAGAATCATCCGTGCGACCGGATCATGTACATCTTTTACCATGTAATTGCCTAACGCGTAATTACCGAGACCATTCAGCTGCTCGTTTAATCTCCGTAGTTACTTGCAGCAATTATCCTCCAATAGAAAATTATTTATTCGAGTACAGCTCGTATCGAAATGTCGTTCCGTCCCGCGGGACTGTCATCGATGTTCGCGAGATATAATATCCTCCATCATATTCTCGCCGTTGCGAGAGAGAGAGAGAGAGAGAGAGAGAGAGAGAGAGAGAGAGAGAGAGAGAGAGATAAATGGTTGCAATATCTATCCAATAAAAGATCGCGATCGCGACTCACCGCTATTATATTCCGTCGCAGACCGTCACGGTCACGCTGCACCTGACCGATCGTCGAGGGTTGGCCGCGATACACCCGTTGCTGCCGATCGTTCTCGACCTCCGAGGCCGGGCCGTACTCATCCTCGTGATAATTGGTCCTGGGATGCTGTCGTCGCAGCTGCCTCTCGGTAATCTGCGAGACCGGCGGTGACGTGCTCGTAATCGCGATCGGTTGTCTCTGAATCGGCCGTTGCTGTTGCTGCTGCTGCTGCTGGTCTCGCTGCTGCTGATGCTGCTGCTGTCTCTGTTGCTGCTGTTGCTGCTGCTGTTCTTGCAGCTCGAGCTTCGCGGATCTGAGACGATGTAACTTTGAGAACGTCAGCTCGTCGCGTTTGATCGCGTTTCCTCGTGCCCTTCCTCGTGGAAGAAGCGGAAGAAGAGCGAGAGCGAGAGCGAGCGACAGAGAGAGAGAGAGAGAGAGAGAGAGAGAGAGAGAGAGAGACGCGAGAGGAAAATGTCAGAACGTCTCTCCGTTGAGCAAGAGACGAGAAAAATTGTGGGTATCTGATTTCATCGTCGCGTAGCCGGTCATTTCGTGGCTAACGGACTCTCTATTAAAAATTATTGCGCTAATCCGACGTATCGACGCACGATTACGCGATCCTCTTCCTGAAGTCTTTAAATGGCAAGGACAGCCGAGAGAGGCGAGAGAGGCGAACATGAGCAAATTGAGAAATTTTTTTCATCGATTATTCGCGCACAATACATCGATGCGTACCCAATGACTGCGCGTTGCTTAACTTTGGATTTATGTAACGGTATCCGGCTGTCGTCGTTTGCTCTTTCTCGTTCCGATCCATTCTCCATCGATCTCGTAGTATTTTCGTTTGCGTATTCAGGAAACAAATCGACTCTAACACGCGCGACACCGCTAGCCTCGGCTTCGTCCGTTTTTTCTCCTTCTCTCGACTCACGTCGGCTTTCTCGCGTCGTTTGGTCTCCGCGCGAGAGCAAATGTGCTCGGGAGTATTACGTACATTCTGAGATTTTCGGTATGGATCATTCCGCGTCCATTATCGTGAATGGCAGCGGTAATGATGGCTAGTAGCCGAGTAATGAAAAAATAACCGCTCCGACGTATTATTTTCTCAAATAACAGACATAACGTACTCGACAAACGTACTCGTAGCGCTTATCTCCGCTGTGAGCCGGCGATTAAGCTCTCAGATTCAGGTAATCTCGCTAAAGTAATGATAATGAAAAAGGAAAGCAAGTTCGCGTGGATTTACAGGCGGAACAAAGTGGCCTCTACGAGCTCCCGCTTCGTAGCCCGCTCGTTCCATTACCGTTCGTTGCTGTCGATACGACCCGATCTTCCTTGCCTTTTCTTTTTTCTCTCCTTCGAACTGACATGGTGGGGGCGTCTTTCGCACGAGAGATATCCCTAGCCTGAGAAAACGCGATCGCGAGGTCCTGCCATCGAAACTAATGGCTTTCTTACGAGTCTGCGATCGATCGCTACTTCTCTTTCTTTTCACTCTCACTCTCGCCTTTTTCTCCCATCGGCTGTCGCAAGCGTGGGTGAAGCCTGTACTTGTCGCGCGCGCGCTCTTATGTGAGCAAGCATTGTTTTGCAATCGCGTTGAAAATAAAATCTCACGTATCGTGCGCCGTTCGCGCACGATACACCGTTTTCGAACTGGAATGCACGCTCTTTCCCAGTTACGCCTCGAAAGCGTCTCCTCGCGGAGCATCGCGATGGCGAACACGTCATCGGGATGAGAAACTCACCTTTCCAGCAAGGGATCCTCCTCGGTCTCCTTGCTAGACGAGCCTCCCTCCGGGCAGCCTACATTTCGCGGCCAGTCGCAGGTCTGCAAGTCGTGGCTGAAAGGAAAACAGATTCGGGCTTGCAGTCGCAGTCGCGTTAATCGTTAATCGCAAGCACGTCTCGTCGGCGTGACCTCTCGCGCCATTGCGGCGATCGTAATTAAGTGGTAAACCGAGCGCGCTACCAACAACCGAGCGATTAATGCGAGGCGACATTAGGAGAGCACATTTCCCGAGAATCTCGCAAAGTCGTTCATCATCAGGCCACATTTGGCGTCGCTCTCTGTCCTAGCCGTACTTGGGTATATCTCGCGTTACCATTAAGCACCTTGAGCTGTACCAGAGCCGGCTTCGGCGAACTCGTTCGCGCGCGCTCACTCGCTCGCTCGTATCGGTCGGAGGTGTGGCCGATCGATTTTTTTCCCCAGAGTTGCATGCTGCATACATACGACCCCCTTTTACCGCGCAAATCCAGACGGCGGTTCGAAAGTAATCCAGAATCGTATCAGCGGAGGTCGATGCAATCCACACGAATCGCCAGTTGACCCACGCGTGGCCTCCGCGCCCGGGTCGTTCCAGGTTCGAGATTCTCTCAGAGAGGAGTTCTCTCGTCCACCGGCGAATTCGCGGGAAAGTATGATCTCGTCGGCGCGATACACGCCGCTGAAGATCTCTCACGCGCCGCGCAATGCTGCCCTGGGAGCGCGAGAGAGAACTCACGCATCCGGCTCCTGTTTACTCGCTCGACAATGCATGCATACTCTCGATTCAGCGCGTCTCACGTCGCTCGCTCGCGATGAAATCGCGCTGTTAATCCGCGACCATATTAGCCGATCCGCGGCTAATAGTCCGCGAACGCGGAGATGTTTCCACATTTCTTTTCCGCGCTGCAACGACGCGAGCATCATAGCGGTCGTCTACCTCGCGCGGTTACGCGACAACATTCGAATAATTCGGTCTCTCCGAATGTCATCCGTCAAATGTCACTGGAGATCCAACCTGGACCTTGTACCTGTACATGAGACCTCCCGTGCACGATTCCAGCAAGGCGCCGCCGAACACGCACACGTAATACTGCGTGCAGTCGCGCGGATGAGGATAGTAGCCGAATTCCTCGGGACACTCGAATTCCAGGACGGCCTCATTTCTGCTGGCCCTCGCGCTCCTCGGTGTGTTCCGTTGGCAACCTGAAAACACAAGGTGAAACGTTTCAGCGGAGGAGGAGCGTAAAATGCACGCAGTAAGTTTGCCGTTACGAAACTACGGCGACTTTGAATTATCGCCCGATCAAAATTTCGCCTCTCAGATTCTCCGCGCGCGCGCCTTCTCTCCGATTACGCGGACACTTTAGATCGGACATGCGTCAGATCCTATCACAGAGCCTGTGTGATTTCCTGTAGCGGCCTCTATCCGATCCTAGATCTCCGCGGAATTGCGAAATAAATTTTTCACGCGGTGCCATCGTTGCGAAACGATAAAACAAAGGGAGTCTCGCAGGAGCGGATTAACGGGCTTTTTACGAACCCACAAGCGATACCTGATCACGAGATCAAGGGAGACTCTCGTCTTGCCCTCCCTGTGATCACTTTCAGCATCGAGCGGGCGTGCGTTTCGTTTTTCGCGTCACGTTGAATGACGGCAAACGCGAGGAATTATGCAACGGAAAGGAGGATTTTTGATCGAGCCGCTTGCGCCTGCGCGTTTACGAGCGCCGTCGAAAATGCAAGCGGGAACGCTTCTCTATCGCGCGACGAGATCGCGGCGCTCATCCGAGATGGAGAACGCGGAGGAAAGCCGCGCGCAAACAATGGCCGTCATTTTTCCCGAACGCGCCGCACACGCAACGCGCGAACGCACACGAGAAAAACGACGCACGATGCGCATCCCGCGCTACGTGGATTTTGCAAGAGGAAGTCCGACGAAGGCCTCTCGTTCTCTGATTACACAGCCGGCTCGTTAATAAACGCCCGAATGGAAATCGAGCTAATTATCATTCGGCTGTAATGAGACCGTGCAATCCCCCTTGCCGAGGAATCGATATCGCCGCTCGCGCGATTTCGATTTCACATCCATCGGGAGTCATGCCTCGTGTTTTCTCTCTCCCCCCAAAAACTCTCTCTCTCTCTCTCTCTCTCTCTAATCTCAGAAATCCGGCGATCTCGCGCGCAATCGAGGATCGCAGCTGCTTAAGAAGCGTCCCGAGTGCGTGCGCTTATGCGTCTGCTTCCCACACGCGTGCGGCGAACACACCGTTATGTAATTCGTCATCGAGCGCGATGCGCGACTAATGACGAGCAATAACGGATCCGCCGTCCGATACGGCGGCGCTGTATCGTAACAGCGATTAAAATTAGGTAACTGGAATGGGAAACGGGCGAGTTCCAAGTCTCTCTCTCTCTCTCTCTCTCTCTCTCTCTCTCTCTCTCTYTCTCTCTTTCTCTCTGTCTTTCTCTCTGGGAAGAGACGCGGAGATGGGATTGATTTCCAGAGAATGCGCGTGCGAGACTAATTAAGCGACCGGAATGAGCGGGACTCGTCGCGAGAGGAATTAATTGTTTTATTAATTCAGGAATACCCGCATAATGCCGGCGCGCGGTTTTCGTGCGATCAGCGGGATTTCACGAGCCGAGCGAGTGCGATCGCGAGACCAGCGATTATTTGTTTGACTCTCTCTCTACGGGAAGCGACCGTTTCGCTCGGAGGAAAGTACATTGCGGATTCAGCAGCAGCTGCTACAACGTGTACGTGTAAAATGTGTCGCGTTTGATTGCACGATGACGGTAATTGCACGTGCTTGAGGACACGCGCGGTTTTCCTGGCGGCATTGAAGCTATCGATTGGCCCGAGTATTCGGTCGCGAAGGTCGCCAGGAAACGTCGAAACGCGGCGGAGAAGAAGGCAGATTTGAACGGGACACGAACGTCCTCGACCGTCCGGATGCAGAAGGACGCGGCTAACTGACGTCAAGCGAAATGATTTGAACGCCGGATCCTGATCCCGTTCTCTCTTTCCGTCGTCAACGCTGGCGGTTGACCTCGAAATACTCCGTTCGCAAGGTCGCCGTCCTTGCCCGGGTTGATTCGAAATCCCGCTCTCGATCTCATTGATCGGCCGATCGATGATCGAGATCTTTGGGGGGAACGCGACAAGGACGCATGAATATTTCATACCGGATGCTCCAATCATACGTAATGCCGTTGCCGCGTTGCCCGATTGTCTGTGTCAACAACTGCCGCGGATACATTGAGCAGTTGCCATTGTCGGATGAATCGGAATCAGATCGATCCGGCTGCCTCTTGGCGAGCTCTCGAGCAAGGCTTTGAGTTTTGCTGTCGATTTTCTGCCTGTGCTGGGATCTGGATTTCTCCTGAATAATTTTTTACGTTTCTCCGCTGTGCATTTCTCGCGTGCGATGCATCGCGCGATTTTCCATCGCTGGCATCTCGCGTGGAATTAGCCGCCAAGTATAACGCGAGACCGAGACTGGCGACATTCTGCATCATCCGCGAATGATAGGTTCTAGAGAGGCCGGCGAGCAACGCGGTGCGATGAACACGAGAGCGTTGCACCCGACAAGAATATTAAATGTCAAATGGAATGCCTGGTATGTGTGTGAAGATTTGTTTGTGTGAACGCGCGTCACCTAGAAATTCCTAAATGATGCGTCGCGATCAGAGCGAGGCGAAATCATCTTCTTACAGGCATCGGGTCGAATGCGCGTCGCGCTGAAGTCGACGGTCACCGAATCGCCACATCTTGTGTGTCAAGTATTACGCGTACGCGCGTAATACTGATTCATTAGCGTCTGATATTCTAAGCGTGCGATTGACTGGAAGCCGTTCTAGCATTGCTAGGAGCCAATGATCAATCTGTCATCAATCATCGACAAGGATGCACCGTTACAAAATCACCCGCAACGCGAAGGATCAACGTCAGCCCGGTGCAGCGCGCGGGAAACACGCAGAGCGCGGCTTGTAAATCATGCCGAGCGCCGCGCTGTTTTTCTTAAGCCGCTCGCGCCCGCGCCCGAGCGGAGTGGCAGTTTGCACAAAACGAGACGCGGGAGGAAGAAAGAACTCTGGCTGAGGGCTGAGAGAAGTGAAAGTCATGCGAACGTAAAGAGAGAGAGAGAGAGAGAGAGAGAGAGAGAGAGAGAGAGAGAGGAAGGAAGGGAGGGAGGGAGGGAGGGCGGGAGAGAGACACGCGCGACGAAGAAACCCCAGGGGGTTCGAGAGAAACAGAGGGATGGAGACGGAGAAAGAGCGAGAAGGAGAACGAGACCTCTCCCCCCCCCCCCCCCCCTCTCTCCCCGCTCGGCGCGGCATAAAAGAGTCGGCGAGTGAATGAGTGAAAGTGAGCTGGAATACCGTGGCGGTATTCTGAAACTGGAGCACCGCTTGCATAATAACGGACAGTTTATACGGTTTAAGGCGTTCCGCGTTGTACGCGCGGCCGCTCGGTCGCGTATGCCTGAGCGCCAATTCCGCAAATCAATAAATCATTACATACGGCGCGGCGATAATTCGTAATCGTTCACCGCCGTCAGCGGAAAGGAGATGCCTGCCTGCGAAAGGTGTCAGAATAGCCAGCCGGTTAATTTTATATTCCATCGCGCGATCATTTTACCCGCCAGCAGTCGCGGCAGCAAACGAGAAGGTGATGTATCGATCGCGATATATCGCATCGAGAGATCAGCGTGATCGAGTCGAACATTCGACGCGGGAACTGCTCGACGTAGGAAAACGGAGCTCGCAGGCTGCGTCTCGCGATGGTGCAACTCGCTAGACAATTGCACGCCCCTCGTTGACGCGTCGTGGCCAGTCATCGATTCGATCATTATCGAATCTATGATTTCTAAAAGCCTTTCATTATCGCGTTTTTATGCCACCGTGAAATTACGCGGTCTTGCTCGTTTTCGCGGCTGCGCACGTGCGCGCGCAATAATTGCTCAGCTGAGCCGAGGAGCGCGATTGTAAAGGTCTGCCGAAGAGAATCTCACTCGCTACCAAATAATCCTACCAAAGGTATATAACTGGAATGCAAAAGCAGCAATTTTCATTGGCCGCTTTTCGCCGGTCTCTCTCTCTCTCTCTCTCTCTCTCTCTCTCTTTCTCTGAGAGATTCGAAACCTTGAAAAGAATAAAGTCGCGCGGATAGAGCGGCACTTGCGCAATACGCGGCGAAAGCCGTCATTAATCGTCATTAATGCCGTCATTAATGTTCTTCTCGCTGATTTCCTCCCTTTCTGTCCTTTTGCTGCGCGTCGGGGTCCCTTTGTTCAAGTCGAGAGTCGCCGACTCGCGCGATACTCGCGGAAACGCCCAACTTTTTTCCATCTCGCATCAGTTTTGTCTTTCGTTAACAAGATTGGTAGCCTCCGTAGAGACGATGCTTGAAATGTCAAAAGGAAAAACGGCGAGTTCCTCTGGTGAAATCTCTCGAGAGATTTTCATCCGTCGGATATACACGAATTCGAACGTGAATGAGAAATGGAACGTTACGTAAAATCGTAAGTTGTTTGGATGATTAAACGATTGCCGAGAGAGATTTCGCGAATTTTTCAACGCCCATGGCCTCGGAAGTGCGCTTCGATCGTTCCTCGTGTTAGTCCTAAACTTTCTTTTTCAGGAATCGATTTCAAGCGGATCCATCCGGTCGTAACCATTCTTCGTACCGTTCTTAATCGCGAGACACTTCTCTCGTGAATTGATTTAGCACGAGATTTAGCGCAATGTCGCAAGTTGCCTCAATTCCGCATATTCGTCGATTCTGGATTTCCGTCTGACGAGCCTCGCGAAGGCGTTTGTGAATTCAAATATTTGCGCAGATAATTCGTGCAGTGATTCACGACTCGAATCATTAATGATTTGTTAGGACAGCATAATGCGCATTTATTCTATCGATGATTGCCCGGTGGCTTCGAGGCCAAGAGTTCACCGTTTCTTCTGGAGGCTGTTGCGTCACGCGTTACGCGTTCTTCGATTATCATTGCCTATGCGGAGATGCATCTCGACGCGCCTCGATGTTTTCTACCTCGTCCATGAAAGGTCAGCGCGACTCTCTGCAACATCCGCAGAGGTCGATGTGCTCCAAATCCTTCGTTTCATCATCATCAGCAGCAGCCGCAGCAGCAGCAGTAGCAGCAGCAGCAGAGCGTTATGCAGTATTGTTCGCTGCAAGATTGAGATCGCATCAAGTGCGTCAAGTCTTGATCCGTTAACAAATGTTGATTCCAAGCTAATAAGTCTTCTTAACGGATGCGTCCAGCTTTTGTGCAGAGTAGACACACGGCGAGAGAAAGAGAGATGAGAGACGAAATGGCGTAATTTATTTCGTTGCTTCAGCTAATCGCGATGCACGATGCACGATTTCTTTATATTCATAGAGGTCAATGCACGGATGCCATATTCCTCGGGCATCGCGGTCTTGCCGCTCGCGACTGAATTTAAATCGTTTCAAAGATTGTTTTGGCAAAAGGGGATCTCTTGCCGTCACGTAAAGATCTTTACGAATATGTTTATCTAGCTCGAGAGAAGAATAAGCATTGTGACGAACACAATAGCGTAATTATTTAATTGAGAACGCTTGCGTTTATTTTACATTCGCAGGGCTTAAGTTTATCAAGACTATTATCTTGTCATCGAGATGACTATTTACGGTTTGCAAGAACATTTTTCTATTGTAAGGTGCTTGTATCTTTCGCAATATACGCAAACTCAAGACTTTTCCGCCGGATGTTGTGATGCTATTTGGGACTGTGCAGTTACCGCTTGCGCGATCTTCCCAAGAAGACGAAGAACGCTTAAGCGATCTTCGGAAAATGCATCTTTCGATGCGCGGATGCTCGCAACCCACCAGGATTCGTCGAGCCGTTGGCCATTTATGGAAATCATTTCTCAGATTGCGGAATCTTTCTCGCTCAAGGACGTAATTCAAAGCAATGCGGTAATCATGAGCGGATCAAATATTGCTCTTTCTCCGCGAGAAGAAAGAATCGGCAAATTTCAGATTTTTGCAGGAGCCATTTTGAGGGACGGAGTCAGAGGGCAACAAAGCTGTCGGGCTCCTTCGCCGATTGTGAACGCATAACGGTGCCTGGATGCAGCCGGTGGCCTTAAGAAGTGAAAAGACGTCTAGTCAGTAAAAGAAAGAGGGAGACAGAGAGAGAGAGAGAGAGAGAGGGGGGACTCTCGATCGTGGTGACACGATGAGCCGCAACTTCGATATCTTCTCGATCTGTCGGCTCGGTGAGGTCGTCCGTGACGTAATGAGACTTTAATCTTTCGAAGAAAGTCCGGAGAAATAACACGGAGGCGGATTGGTGTAATTACGCTCGCGGGATTGCGTGAAGCAGCGTTTGATTCCGAAATGGAAGATCGATGGATGGGAAATTACTGAAAGCCAAATGAGCCTCGCGCGCGCCTTGAATCCCTTGGCGCCGATGTCTCCTCCAGCGTCGAAGTCACCTAGATGTTGAAGTCACCCAGCGTTGAAATCACCGTCATTGAAATTCCCGCGCCATTAGGCGCGTTCGAAGGATTCCGGCGTTGCAATTTGCAGCGTCGTAGCAGCGAAGCTTTAAATGTCATAATCTTTAAGCGAATTAACCATACCATACCAAATTACTATCTCCTTGATCCAAGAACGTTTGGCACCTGGAAGCGAGAAGGCTTTCTGGCTTTCCCGAGTTGGAGAATGATCGATAAATTAGGATAAATCGGCTGGTGGCTCCCTTTGCGATCGCGCAATAAACTCTCGCACGATGATCGGAGACGACGAGGACAGCCAGAGACCACTTCTAGCTTTAGTCATACAACGTGCAACGGTGAACGCCCCGGCGCTCTACACCCTGCGGAACAGCTGGCAACACCCACTCACGATCTACCAAGTCTCCGAAGATTACTAAAGGCAGCTCGACCTCCCTGGTATTCGTTCCGCGATCCCACGATCCTCTCCTCTCGTAATACGTTAAAGCCAAGATGAGAATATCGGAACGCTCCACCTGAGATAATCAGCCGCGCTATCGATTATCTATCCAGATGGATCTCGATGGATCTCGCCGCGCATCCTTAACCCTCGTGCGATTCCTCGTGCGTATCGAGCGGAGAACAACTCGGGATAGCAGCGAGGCTTGTCAGCGCTAATTGAGGGGTTCGCGGATTAATTGCATTTCGTATCGCCATGTTTCTCTCTTCTGGAAAGAACGGCGAGACCTCCGAACGGTAACCAGACACTCGAATGTCGACACTCTGCTATTTTAGCTTGCTTTGGCGGATTAATCGGGCAATCCCGCATCCGAAACTCTCGCGGGGATAGCCATTAGGCGCACGTTTCAGATACTCGTTTCTCAAATATGATATACGGCCGCGCTGGGAACGAGTCGATCGCAAGGAACGCGGGGAAAAATCCAATCGGCGGTTAGCGGTTTAACAGCGTGCATTCTAAATCCGCGAAATGCAGGCAATCGATAATCGGCTCTATCGGCCGTGAAGGCTATCCAGGTGGTCGCAGAGGTGTATGCGCCGCCAATGCGCGCGACCTTTCCTATTTTATGTACGCTATTTTACGCGATTGCGAGATTGCTGGAAAGATCGCGTCTTTCCAGATAAGATCGCGACAACGTTTCCGTTCCGAAATTCGCCTCGGAGGATATGGATGGCTTATTCGCTTTCACAGGAGAGAGCATCAGCAGAGAGAGAGAGAGAGAGAGAGAGAGAGAGAGAGAGAGAGAGAGAGAGAGAGAGAGGGAGAGAGAACGGGAGGCGAGGCTTATCGCGACGTTCCCTTTTAGATTGTCGAGCGCGGATCGCGATAGATAGAATTGGAACTGCGTGAAGGTTACGCGGGATACAGACGGGAGCGATGCGTGTAACCTTTATTCCTCGCAGCCGGACATTGCTTTAGAAAGGCACTGTGAATACTAAATTCGCGCGTGGGGAACGTTTCGCTGCCGGGACGAGCGCGGTCCCGTCGTCGAAAGGATCAAAGCGCCTCGTGGATGCTGTGATTTTCTTGTCGGCAGGCGAACGAGTCCGCGACAAGAGTGACAAGGATGCGCCGAGAAAGCGAAAATGAAGCAAAGCACGTAGCATATGCCGATACATGATTGGCCTATCTCTAGCTACACGTTTCTTACGGCTATCTCCATAAAGGTTCGCTCATCCGCGAGAAGCTGGTGCTAAGTCGCGAACGGCGATCGGCCGTGAAGACTACGCGAACCCGCGTAAAGGGGTGTGACCATGCGCGAGCGTGACCTTTCGGCGGTTCCCTTGAGCATCGAGAGGTGTGGCGGTCGTACATGAGTGTACGTGTGTATGTGTGTATGTGTTATAGAAGCGCAAGGTATTTCGATCGAAGCTTGAAGGATCGCGCATGATCGACGCACGATTTCTCGGATGCACAGACTCGTGCGATTGTTAAACGCAACTTTTCAAGGCTCCAAGCCTCTCAAGAGGCTTGTTCTTGCTCCTTAATTCCATGGCCCTGCTCTCACGGACTCGACGATCGGCGGATTAAGCTACGAATGCGTATCCCGGTATCTGAAAATACCTATCCGCAGAGTTAAGCGCACAGTAGTACGTAAGAACGGCGGCGTAATCGGTAGGCGTAAGTGGAAACAGGCGCTGGCGTTCAGACACAATAGGCGCGAGCTGGGGCAACCGAGCTCTCCTTGCGTCATCGGGACGACCTAGGCGGCTTTTCCTCTCTCTCTCTTTCTTTCTCTCTCTCTCTCTCTCTCTCTCTCTCTCTCTCTCTTTCTCCCCCTCTCCCCTCTCCCCCTTCTGTTCATTAATTGCGACGCGAGTGACGCGAGTTGGCTAGATTACACAAACTGAGGGGATTATGAAAGAACTGAACGGTTTTGGCATATTTCGCGTGGCTCGCCGATAAGTAATTCGTTCGATAAGTAAGCAATAAGTAAAGCCTGACGCGTACGGTTTCGCGCGCGGCAATGCCTTCGACGCAGTGACTTGACAATTTTCGTACAATTGTCCTTCGTGCTCCTCTAGTCGTGGGAAGGATATAATTTGCGCTAGCAGTTGGCTGGGGTAATAAAACGTGGAACATGCATCGTGCGATCGACCGTTGGAACACGGCGTAGGCTGCACGAGCAGTTCCACCCTTTTTGATCCGGATGCAACGACTGAACGTGATCGTTGCGGGCGTTTCATCACCGATTCATGCCGACTCGGCGATTCCTCATGGAAAATCGCGGATGAAAGTAGAGAGAACGGGAGTTTCCGAGGCAAGAAGGCGCGCGCGCTCCCGCGCGATTGCGAGCGCGGCTATCCCGTCTGATCGAAAGGTCGTTGTTAAACAATGATAATTGCACTTTCGATGTCTTGTAAATTACAGGATGAAGGATTAACGGTGTTGCGTTAACGGTTACCCGTGGAAAATTCTGATGACGAGTCCGACGATTCCTCGTTTGCAAAGATCATCTCTCTCTCTTTCTCTCTCTCTCTCTCTCTCTCTCTCTCTCTCTGTCGCTCGCTCTTCTTTCTTTCTCTGCTTGTAGCATGCAAGATAAACGCGTAATCAATTAAGAAAGACTTGGCACGCGCTTAATGACATCACTTAATGCAATGCACGGCGATAACGTGATGCAATCATGACAGCGGCAAAGCTAATGGCTTAACATTAGAATGTTCGACGGAATCATTGCAACGTTCTCAAGATTCTCTTGGTATCGTTTCCTCGCGGAAAGGACAAATCGCGGAGAAACGACGGCAGACATCAACGACAAGGTATCTCCTCCGCAGGGTATCTCTTGATCTCGAGCCGTTTGGTCGCGCTTACGCATAAGATATCGCTGTTGCGCGAAGAAATCTGGAAGATCTCGAGAAGATCCGCCTTGGATTGCCGTGATCCCGCGCATTTCTCCGCACAAATCTCAATAACCCCGCCGATCCTCGGAGCGATAGCGATCAGGCCGCGTGTGCACGGCCTGTGAAGGCTACGCGAGGGCGTGTGGCAATCGGATCTCCGTTATTCTCGCCTCGGCATGGGGAAACCGGCGCCGATACGATGACGGCGATAGAAACGCGGGATACCCGCGAGTCTGGTCGAGTGTCCCATCGAGACGGATTTCGTTCTGCATTCGCCATGGCGCGGTCGCGCCTCGTCACGCGGCGACGCGTGGAAAAGCAGTCTGCGTAATCGCACCTGCACACGCGCGAATCGCGATGCGTTACCTGGCGGTGAGCGCGCGAGTAAACCGGCCGAGAGAGTTCTTGCATCTCCACGTGCTCTCGTCTCTCCTCGTCTCTCCTCGTCTCTTGCGCGCGCGAGCCTGCAAACCGCCCAGCCAAGCTGGAAAGGCTGGAAAGGCCGGCTGGCACTCGATATTTTGTAGCTCGCAAACCCGCGAGAGCAACGGAGAGCAACGTGTTCTCGCGGCCGTGCTCGGTGAAATTGTTCGTCGTTGCATAAAAAGCCGGGTAGATACCTGGGCGGGGTTGCCGCCGCCTTTATTCGCTTTGATGTAGATTAACGGAGGCCGAACGAGCGAGCGAGTTTTAATTACGTTTCTCGGACGGGGGAGGGGCTCAAGGAGAATAATTGGAAGGGACTTTGGGAAATGGCAATTCATCGGACTGACTCGATCTTCCCCAGCAAGGGTGCATCTCCCTCCCCGTTGTTTCCTCGCGAGTCCGCGAGCGCGGTGGGTATTAATAGAATATAATTTTTGTCTTATCGCATGCGAGAGACAATGCTTAATCTGTGCTCTCGCAACGGCCGCTTGCGACACAGCCTCGCCTGCCTTCGCCTTCATTCTCCATTAACCCCGTACTCTTAATCGCGCAGCGCGCAAATGACATGATTTACAGACCGGCGCGGGAAAGGAGCGGACTTATATTTTAATAATTATCAGCGAAGGACGTTTGGCGAACGAACGGCTAATGCCTCCCTCTCGAACCCTCCCGGAAAGGTTACACGCACGTAACGGACACGCGGGTTACGCAAGGAATCGCGCGCGCGCGTGCGTATGCGTGCGAACTCGCCGCGCGATTGTGATCCGGAGAACGCCGATTAAAGCGTAGCCACGTTGATGGCCGATCGTTAATTTCGAGAGGCGGCTCCAATTACGTTCTTTGTCTCTCCCTCTTTTGCTCTCGACTCGCTTGATCCGCTGCGTTGACTAGGTCCGTATCGTCGAATCTTCATGGCGGAGATTCTTCCATACGTAATCTCGGTTTCGGTCTCCGTTGCTTTTCGCCGCTCGAGATTCTCGTCTGTCGGCATTGTCCGTCTCGTCGATCTGCTTTTCCTTTCGGTCTCGCTCCATTTCGTCCACGCGCCTAAATATGCGTCATCGCGTTTCACGCGTTTTCGGGGCACTCGAGAGCGAAAGTGTATCGTTAGGCACGTTTCTTATTTTTGATTTCGAAAGCGCGCGAAGGTTACCCAACTCGTTCGATAGCCGATTTTTCTCCCCCTGCGAAGAGGCCTACGCGAGAGAGAGAGGGAGGTCGTTCGTTTCCCGATCGAGTTTCGCGCTTCCGTTCTTGGCGGAAGGGCGAGGACTCGAGCGCGCAAGACTCGAGGACGCAAGACTCGGGCGTATCTCGAAAAGAAAGTCACGATTGCCGAATTGCCAGCAGTGTCCAGTGTTACGTAAGCCAGGTCAGATTGCGAAATTCACGATGAACGATTCTCGCGCGCTTATCACATCATTCCTCCTTACCTTAACTCCTCGCCGTTCGCCCGTCTCTGATTGCATTTATTTATTATTTGGTTGCCAACGCGCGCGCGCGTTCGAGACGAGGTCGCGTCGACCGCATGCGACAACATGCAGAGACAGATTGCGCAATCAGCAGCTGGATAATTAATGGAAAAGTAACCTACAAGTAAAGTACAAGTACAAACGGCTCGGCCGTTTCTCGATCCGGCGAAGCTGGAGGTTCGTTTATCTAAAAATCTCGTCCGCGACTCGCGCATGTATATTTTCACAAACTGGAAGCTTATTCCGTGACGTCGACAGTATGATCGCTGCTGTGTTCGCTTCGGCAACTTTCTCTGCGTCATAGGCCAACGTATTTTCAGCGCGGATGCAATTCCGATCGTATTAAGAGTCGACTCGCGTTATTTCGTTAGCCGCGTGAGAATGCTCGCGCAATTATCCCGCCGCGTATCACGATTGGGGGATTACTTTTCAGTTGAAATATCAGAAATATCATTTGCGAAATGCAGAATGACACGAGCGTAACGCCTTCGTTTCGTTGCGAAACGGAACGTCTCAACGCGACAAGGCGGAGTCTCTTCTCGAGAACGCGAGTTTTCCTGGCACGCGCGTTCTCTCTTCTGGAAACGGATCTTCAATTCGATATCACGATATCACAGATGTTTTCTAGAGAAAACCTTGCCTGTTCGCGGAGAGAAATGCTCCGATTGCGCATCGGGATGTTATCCCGATTTATCAAAACACATCCAGACAATGACAAATGAATCCAGACCGATCCGCGAGATCGTTCCTGATGGCATTCTCTCGACCGCGTCGTCTCCAAATCGGTCGTGACCTTCGAACCATTTACGGCACTGGAACGGACTCGGACTCGCGCGCCAGCGGCGAGTTGAAAATCGTGACCGGATTTCTTCAGCGATCCGTCCACTTTCGATCGCGTTACGTCCGTGTACTTTCAAACGCGTACAAATCCGATCGTGCATCGAAAGCGCATTATCATAACGGCCGCACGTCATCGGCATTGCGATTTTGTTGGCCACCTCATGAAATCGCGACACGCCCGAGTTCCCCAGGCGCGAGACAGCGCGTCTCGTTGTTCCGTTTTTGGCGATAATTCGCGAAATCGCGTAATTCCTCGACTCGAGCTTCAGCATCTCGCGTGTCCTCATCCGAGGATCATCATTCGACAAACAATTCGACAAACCGGTGATTCAATGAGATACGAGACGCGAGTTCCCGATCCGCCAGAGCCTCGCGAGGTTATCTAATTTATCTAAAATATCCAACGCGCATTCTCACGCACTGGTTCCGTGACGTCGAGAGTACGATCGAGTTCGCTTCGACAAGGTTCGACCATCTCGCATTTTTCCCGCGCTTCCCCCGAGGGATTTCCGCGCGCACAAAGTACGGCGCCCCGTGGAGCCCCGTGTGCGATCTACAAGGGCGAGGTTCGATAAGACTCCGGCCGTAACCCGTTCTCCGTTACTGTTCGGCCGCGTTAACACGTCCGCGAGGAGATGCGATCGTGTACGCGCTGTTCCCGCCAGCTGATTTAGCACCCTCGCCGGGCCAAAGTCGGGTCATCCGAGAGGCCGAGAACCCGCACAACGGCCCTTCGCTCGGCTGCTATCGCGCTCGCGGTGATGGAGAACGCGCTCGCGCTGATGCTGCGTCTCTCTCGCGCGACTCGTCGGACAAATTTATAGGCGACTCGACAGAGATACGAGCCGGGGTGGAAATCCCTCGTGCGTATCGCATCTCGATTTCGTTTTACGTCTGCGCAGACGATCCTGCAGTCTGATTATTCTGACAAAAATCGCCTTTTCTCACGCGTGGAGAACGAGGTCGCCCGGATGGGAATCGGAATTGTACCGCTCGCGAGTTGGAACGTCGGCGGAACGGGCTCATGGCGGTTACGTGAGGCAACGCGTGTGTTTTTTAACACTTACTGCACGCCGTTCCAGTGGACTTTCTGTGGGAGTGCACGCGATCGATCCCACGGAACGATCAAGGTTTTGCATCGCCGAGCCGCTCGAGAAAGGAACGTTCGCCGGGCGCAGTCTTGTTCTCGCGATTTTTCCTCTCTCGTCGCGAAACTATTCCGCCGATCGCGACGAGGAATCGTGATCTTGGTGCCCACGGGCGTAAGAAAATAACAGCTCATGACGTCGACACTCTCGCAAATCGCGAGCGGGTGAGAGCGCTGGCTCGCGGCTGATTAAAGCTGCGAACAGCCAACGAGATCAACGAAACGCTAATTTCAGCTGTCAGTTTTCTCATATTCGGCTGACTCACGGTATTCGATAAACGTTCAAATATTTTCCACCTGTATACTCGTACAGTTCGCGAGACTGTGGGGTGGTTCGGCGTATCGCGCGTGGTCGTACACGTGTAGTCATCTCGCGATGATGAAACCAGATCGCGACTGATACTCGCGCGAAGGATGAATAATCTATCGGGAAAGAGACAAAGCGAATCATCTCATGCCATTTCGCAGATTTCGCGTGTTCACTGCTACAACGAACTTTCATTCGAGCAACACGTTGGGAGCGCGCCTTGTGCGTTTACGAGTGCGTAATCTGTGCGTAACTTTACAGATCGTAGATCGCTTGTCGCGGATACAAATCGATGATTGTACAAAGTAAGTAACGATCGTTCCACGTGTGTCCAACATAAGCGCCATGAAGAAATGAAAAAATTGCTCGTGTTATCCTACACGGATCTGTATCGTATGGCAGTTTGGTCAGCGTGTCCCCTGCGACGCAATGTAATTGCTTCTTGCATAATAGCCTGTGTTCTAAAAACTAACGGAGAGCGGGAGAATGATTGACGAAAAGGAGAACGCGGATAGAGATCTAATCAAGGTTGTCAATCTGTTGCACAATCCTGGCGGAATTGTCGGTGGGCGCGCCTGTAGGTGTCCGGAAGCGCGATCGATCGCTCAGTTTTGTCGGCGAAGGTCGAACAGGCGAATCGATCTATCGGGTCGTTGTCATCGGCTTGGCCAACAATGATTAATTAATCGTTGAGCGATATAACAAAGGGATCATATGAAAGAGAGAGAGAGAGAGAGAGAGAGAGAGAGAGAGAGAGAGAGAGAGAGAAAGAGTACGTTAATGTGAAAGCATTAATCGGTGGCGCGAGGAGGACAGCGATTGGAAGCGACTGCGATGGCATTCCGGCGAAGAATTTTTCAAAATCCCTGAGGAATCCGTCAATGTCGTTTCCCGTCTTCACGTGGAACGTTCACGAAGAGCGCGCGCGTGACGTCTGTTTTCTCAGGATGTAGAAAAGGGAAAACGCGTCTCGCGAACGAGTCATCCCTCGAATCTTCCGTCCCGAGAAAGGCGGCGAGGTGAATGGCAGAGAATGATGAGATTTTGGAAACCGGATCCTCGACCGTCCAGCAAAGCGCCTCCCTTGAAGCTCCGGGAATGCAACAAAAGGAACAGCGGCGCCAAGACGCCCGTTCGCACCCCTTTTTTCCTCGTGATTGGCCTGTCCCGATATTCTCATTATTTACGAGCTGGCCGAGCGGTCAGAGCGCTCGAGGAAATCTGCATTCCTGCGAGCGAGAAGTGTCGCTTGACCGGTCTGTCACCTCCGGTTGACTTTTTTCACTTTCGCTAATGTAGGTCTCTCGCGCGAAAGTCAAAACTGAGCTCGGGTCGGCCCTCGGCCCGATCGGATCGGGCACCTTGAATCCGTCAACGTTGAATCCTCGATATGGCGCGTCTCGTTCAAGCGAGCTCACCTGATTAGTGTATTATGCCGATCTCCGGATACGGCGCACCGGAGACGGCTAAGTAAGTGCATAAGTAGCTTAATCGCGCTATCATTACTCCCGATTGTTCGCCAGATGATGACGCGACGCGCAACGTTCTCTCCTTCTCTCTCCCTCTCTCTSTCTCTCTCTCTCTCTCTCTCTCTGTCTCTCTGTCGCTGACGCGAGTCGTCCCTTTCGCGCTTTCTCTCCTAACACCACAGCGTCCGCAACATGCAGACTCGGATCTCGACGCTCTCGCGGCCCTCTCGATACTTGGCGATACATTGCACAAAGTGGCCTTATCCGACCGCTTTGAATTAAGATCGCAATTAAATCTCGTTGAAGAATATCGTCAGCGCGATACCCCGATGACGGACGGAGTAAACGGATCGTCTGAATTTTGCAATTTTACAGATTTCGCGGGATACCTCGCTTCGCAACCCGGCTAAATTACTCGCGTCTTTCCCAAACAGCGAACGCAAACACCGTCACGAAACACCGACGCGCTTCTTTCGATTCAGATAATTCGCGATTCGTCCGCAGCCGCGGGAGTTTCCCAAGCTGTACAATTCGTTTCGCAAGTGAAACCGATTACAGACCATCGGGTAAGGCACTTTCGAGATGGCTGATTACGCGCGCCTAATAATCGACACGAATAAGATCCACAGCTGCCGAAACATCTGCTTCTCGCTCGAAGCGAAGCGACCCGAAGCGGATCTCGCCAGATTTCGAAGCTGCTGCAAGCAACATCTCCTTGCGATCTTGTCGACAGGAGCTTCTTGCCAGAATTTCTCATCGAGACGCTATCAATCGCTATCGTGGACGATAGCTCGAGCGATGCGCCGGAAGCGTCACGGACGGAAAGTCAAAACTCGAGGTCGTCGCTCGCCGCGATACGTTCCCGTCATCCACGTGCGAAAGTCGCGTAAGTCGGATTTCGCTTGGCCGTTCTCGACGAAGGAGACTGGACTCGGTCTACGGAAAAGGTGAAACCGCGTTTCTCGACCATTTCGAAGGCACGTGCGCTTTGTTTACTTCTCCGATCTCGATCTCGATCGCCGACTTATCGATGGAGGTCACGCGATCCAGAGGATACATCGAATCGAGATGTAATGATAATGTATATCTGTCTGATACTTTTGTATTTGTCAACAGAAGTCATCTTATCTTATCTCAATCGAGACAGCGTGTGCGTTTACCTTGAATCGAAGCCGAATTTTAAAACAGGGTTCCATCTTGAGCTTTCCAAAATTCGACTATTATTTTCAGAGGGAGTTGCTTTCGGAATGACGCATGGTTAATGCCGCGCGAAGACTAAATGATGTAATGATATACTTTGGGGTTACGAAATTAACGATTAACCCGATCGATGATGCGTGATGGAAGAGGCGAAAGAAAGTAGATTCGTTTCTAATTACGGTGCACGTGGCTCGTGAGAGCTGCGTTGTCGTAGAGACGAACCAAATTATATTTCGAGAGAATGTAATATAATCATCCGGCACGATTCATTATTTACCCACGTGACGTAATCTCTTACGAATGATGCAACGTATTAGCATCTATTTTTTCAATTTTGGATCTAGCGTCGCAAAGAAACCGAGACGTCCCAAGTTTGTTTGCATTGAATTTTAAGCGGAACGCGTCGGCGTGCCGTTCTTCTTCTCCTTCGAGGTGCACGTACGTTTCAAAATTTTAATGCGCCCTTTGGCAAGCGTAGAAAATGCGCGCATCGTAACTCTGTCTCGGCCGAGACTACGTACGCGGGTACAGAGGGGAGCACGTCGAAAGGGAAGTACGAACGAAAGCACAAAAGCTTGTTTCTCAGCTCGTTCTTTTTAGTTCGCCAGTAGCGACTTTGTCTCCTTATTCTCGCTGTCTCTCTCTCTCTCTCTCTCTCTCTCTCTCTCTCTAACTTGTTTCATTAATTACTTTGCAAATTACGAGCAGGGCGAAACGTTTTGAAAATTCGAGAGAAATTGGAGGAACAATTGCCAGGTTTAGTTACGTTTGACTGGTTTCGTAACGCAAAACTGAGTGCTCGAACGATCTCATCTTCTGATCGTTTATTACGCCAACGTCTTTCTCCAAACAGCGTACTCTGGCCACATCCGGCTTGATTGGCGAGAGACCGAGAGGCATGATCTCCAGGAGAGGAGAGGAGAACGGCGACCTCGCACAGTTAGACACGCGAGGAAGCTCGCGTGGGTCGAAGCGTTACGCCGATGCTTTTCAAACGAGATCGAGAGCTCGACGCAGGGTAGACCTCGCGTTCAATGACGCGTTGAGGATCGCGATGTAGTTAGGTATTAAATCATTATGCCGGCGAGTCTTGGAGCCGAGTATGCGCGAGCGTGGGCGGCGGTCCTGCCGCAAAAGGATTCCTGACCTACGACACGATCCCTCCACGGGGATCGTCTGCCGCGAGGGCAGTAAACTCGGCTCGGCCGAGTGATCCCCCTCCCCCCCCGCCCCCTCCTCCGTGCAAGTGGAAGGGKGGGKGGGGGGKGGGGGGKGGGGGGTAAGGGGTAAGGGGCAGGCGGTAGGGGGTAGGGGGGGCCCCCCGCGTCTTTAACGAGAGAGCCGTTTGCGCGCGGGCCTATTTTTCGTCCGTCTAATTTATGGTAAATGAAAACGTGACCGGCGCGCGCGTACACGGCGATGTCCGTGTATTTCCAATTAATTTGCGGTACAAGCGCAGTCCTCGGGGGATCGAGGAATCGCAGCCGTCCCGCGGATGGGGGAGGGGGAGGGGAGGGAGGAGAGGAGGAGGAAATCGCCGCTCCGAGTCCGGGGGCCTCTCGGGGCTTTCTCAGGCTTTTCCCCTTCCCGTCCAGGTATTTTCTGCGCGTGCTTTTTGCTTGCTGAAACCGCGAGCGATAAAATCCATCGAGAATCAGTTCCGCTTCGTAGTGGATACGGCGTGGAGAAAGTTATTATTTCGCCCGTGCGTAAGAACTTAACGGCCTCGAGGCTGCACTCGCGAATCGGGCATTGTGGAGTTATCTTGGAGATAACGAGCGTGCAACTAGCGTTATTACCGCATTCGGTATTAACAATTAGCTGTCGAGCGAGTAATAACCGCTCTGAATGGTTTACGTTCAGTGGGCGGGGCGGTGTATCGCCTCGGAGCAAGCCTTGTTTTCGTCTGATCTTGGCGGGGACGATCGATTATCCGTGTGCTCGCAACGTGCTCGTAATAAACGCGTTAATGTACTACTTGCGATGCGTCATTGTTCATGTATCATCTCGCTGAAATTACACTTTGCGGTATATTTTCGCAAAGGGCCATAAATAAGTCTTTCACCCTCGCGCCACGGTGTGGCTTGGTTTTACGTTTAATCTCTACGTTTAATTTTTCATTGAACAACAATCTCCTTTATTCTTGCGATTCTGAAATTCAGAACCCTCCAACTGAACTCCTCGGGCGGAGATTGTCTGAACAGACCGGCGATCAGCATCAACGAATTTCAAGTGACACCGCGCGTGCGCGCGCGAGCCGCTGGATTTTCAGCGTGTCTGGCAACTCGATATTTTCTCCTTCGCATACCGCGAATGTTTCCTGTCGGCGGGGTGGGAAGTGGACCATTCGCCGGCCAAGGATAATGGACGGGCGAACGAAGGAACCGATATCGGTGCATTGGCACCACGGCAAATTCCCCGGCAAATTGCCGAGGCGAGACCCGCGAACAAGTCGCGGAAATATAACAGGCAACGCCCGGAACGCGTTCTTCCATCTATGCGTAGGTAGATCCTCCGGTCACGAGGACACTCGGGAGGGCGAGCGAGGGTCGCAATTTATTCTCAAATCCCGACGATTGGGACAGCAACGCGTAGGGGCAAGATTCAGATCAGAGTCGCGGAATGTCACTTTTCTTCCTTCATCTAAAACCCTCGTTCAGTCCTGTCGTCGGTGGTCGCAATCGGTGCAGCCGTATCTCTTTTCGGAGTGCAAACGGAGAACGCGCACAAGGGAAATGCCCGCAGCGCAATGTACGCGCGCCCCGCGGTAAATTCTGCCGGTAATTGCACCGCGCGTGTGCATTTGTGTGGAATCCTCGGAGCGGGATAAGAATAGCCGTGGCTTTCAGCGACGTAGGCGCATAAAGATTGAATGAAACGTACCGCGGAGATTCTTGTTCTCTTCCTACCCTTCTCCCGGCCTGATCGAGGACGAGAAGAAAGAGGAGATCCGTACAGCTTAATCCCCCTCGTTCTAGTTTTACCTCTGCGCCATCGTCGAGCGCGTTATTGATCCGCCACGGCTGTCGTGGTCGCTAATTTAATTTGCCTCGCTGACGAGCCAGCAGGATTGCGTGCAGCTTCTCCGCGAGCACGGATCACCCTCATCGGGTAATCCGACACGAGAGATCAATTGTTCGTTTCAATGAATCTCAGTGCAACGCGCTGATTTCTCTTCGCCCTTCGCAAATGGAAAGATATCCTCGGGATCGAAGATCGCGGATGCTGCGATCGAGTCTCCAAGTCGCGACTACAATTAAACGGTCAATCCCCATCGCAGCGGGGACGCGTGAATTCCCCCTTTCCCCTCCAGCCCCTCGGTAATCCATCGAGAGAACCCGCGCTCCAGCGTATGAATAAATCACGTCATTTTTCTCCCCCGTCCTCCCCGGCCGCGAACCTTTCCACGTCGGAGACTTGGGATTCCGCGGCGATTCCTTCTCGCGTCGACGGATGAGATGATCGCGGGCGGACCGTAATGCAAGATACACACGCCGCCAGTAAATTCTCCTCGATAATTGCGCAGAGCGACGCGGAGGCTGGCACGAGTGCCAGCTCGGAGAATCCCGGGGGAAGGATAATAGCCGAGAGGAGCAATCTTCGAGCTCTGGACATCCCGCGCGCGAGCATTCAGCCAGGGCGATACAAAATTCGCGGACTTGTCGGTGCTAGGGATTTTATTGCTTCGCGCGATTGCATTTCCATCCCGCTCGTAGAGCGGCTATCCGGGGACACGATATACGGTAATACAGCCGAGGATCGTTATCCGAACCGCGTGATTTGCAATCGCGCGAGTACGAGTATTCGCGCCGCGTCGATTACGAATTATCCTCGATATCGCGCGACGAACGCACACGCGCGCGTTTCTGTCTCCGTCTCTGTTGGAAGATTGTCTGATCATCTGAAATTTTAGGCATCGTCGTTGCTTCTCTGCCCGGCACTTTACCCGGCGATTCGAATCGTTCGAGCTCTCGAGGATGCCGAGACGGTGCGATTTCACAATTAACGCAATTTTGAGCACAAAGCGAATCCACGGCTGGAACGATCGATCATTCGTACGCGCGACGTGATTTATCTCTTGGAAATGGCGCCACGGAAGAAAGGTCTAGAAAAAACAGCGCGAGAAGGAATACTCGGGAATAATCGTACGCAACCTCTGTGGAAACCCTTGACGCCGAGATATGTCGGCGACTCGGTATAAATTACCGAGCGTAAAGTGCATTCTAAATTATTTCGCCGATAACCAGTCGATATCGCCAGAGAGCCCGCCCACGCAAGTCACAAAGCAGATCTTTTTCTTGCACGTACCTGTCTGGTGAGTGATATGTAACATCGCGTAGCTTGGATTAGAGAGCCGCTCATCGTGATACCATCTAAATATGTATGAACAAAACGGCGCCGATCGTGACATTTGTGAGATTTAATGCATCCCGGACGTGATCACGAATTCTGAAGTTCGATTAGGATTTCAATCGATCGCTGATTTCTTATCGAGAAATTAATAGCGTCGGTGGTCGCGATTTAAATACTCGTCTCGCACTGCTGGTCGTGCTGCGAGGATCGAATTCTAGCTACTAATCTCGCTATGGACGCGTCTGTATGTTCGATTTGTATCCCGTTTTGCGAAAATGATAAAATCTTGTCTCTCTCTCTCTCTCTCTCTCTCTCTCTCTCTCTCTCTCTCTCTCTCTCTCTCTCTCTCTGTCCTTTTCTATTTTCTCTTCAACGTCTCGCTTGACGTGTCTTCAAGATATCGAGTCGTTCTTTTCGAAGCTGTCCTTTTGCATTTCCGCAATCAGCATTTCTCCCTTTCTCATTTGACTCAGCGTGACACCAGCCGCGGTATCGGGCACACCTCTTGCGAGATGAAGCGGGCCTGCCTCTTCTGCACCCCGCGCCAATGTCTCGTTAACCGATGGGAACAGATCTCTGATTGCGACCCCCGCTGGCTGACGCTGAATGCCAGTTGCGCGCGATGCAAGCGAGCACCTCCGCTTGGCGGTTTCGCAAAGGGATCGTTTCCACGCCAAGCCCATCCACCGTGTTACCGAAATATGTTGAGCGTTGAGCTCAACCTTTGTTCTCCTTTGTTCAAACATGCAGCCGGTGTTCCTATGTCCGAGCGACGTAGCCCTTGGATCGATGCGATCGCCAGTCGATCGTGGATCACGACGACGACGACGTCGATCACTTTCGAATTTCGCAAGCACTTTCGTCCGGCAAGCTCGCGAAATCGCGCTCGGTGCAAGTGCCGTTCCGTGGCACGATTGGACTGGCCATGAGAATCACCAGAAATGACGAGTCCTAGGCGATAAAACGTTTCCACCGTTTATCATCCCTAACGAAATTACGATGGCCATTAGATCGAAGGATGGATCCGAGCGATCGAGCGATCGCTGCGGGCGATACATTCTCCGGGAAGCGCCTTGCTCGCTTGTTTCCCAGTCTTAGATCTACACTCGCGAGTCTCAGTTTGACGAAATATTCGTCGGCGCGCTCGGCCGACTATCCAAGCCCGGCCACTGCGGTAAAATTTCGCAAATCGGTCGTTTCGCATGCGAAACCGACCTACCGTGCTGCCGGATTGCAAAAGTATCTTCTCTTCCTTCCCAAAGAGAGAGAGAGAGAGAGAGAGAGAGAGAGAGATAGGGGAGGGAACGACACCCACGAGAAGGGAGGAGGAAGAGAAATTTCTGCATCTGCGAACGTTCGGATCTCCGTGTTCTGGGTGTGCCAACTTCTCATTAGTGGGAGTAATCGCGTGCGCAACGTTTAATTTCCTCCTTTGGATAACATTCCAACTCGCTTTTATCGACGATTGTCGGTAATCGACGAATCTCGTCCTGACTAGCGCAACTGCGAGATAACGCGAAAGAACGTCTTCACGACGTGAAGAACAGGTCGTAACGTCGTCGCGGTATTTCTTCAAGTATTGCCGCCGACTCGCGAGATTTAGCTGCGCGAATTATGCGCAGGATAAACGAAAAATGGAAAATGGATACGCGCGTCTAGCAACGTTGATCGCTCATCTGGGACATTCCTGTCGACCAAGAAGGCACGCACGTAGGGAAGATAATTTGCCTTCGTCTAAATAACCGCAGTCTTTTAAATCCTTGGCCGCACCCCATGGGATCATGGGCGCTCCGGCTTGATTTCCGCGTGTGCCAGTTATTCAACGGCGCGGACATTACGTAAACTGACATTTTCGCGGCTAATACGAGCGAGCGAGCGAGCGAACATGCGATTCCAGCCAGCGGGTTCACACTGACTGGCGATAGCGGCGGCCTTTCCCGCCGCGAGTGTTTTCAAAAATCCACCACGATAAATTGCAGCGCGCGAAAGCGCGCGACTGCTTTCCTGCATGCTCGATCGCGTAACTATGCGATTAGGTATACCAAACATTCTGCTTTGGAGGATTTTAACGGATCATTTCATGATACTCGATCGATCAGTCGATGCCCTTTTCTGCTAGTCGATCCGCTACCAAAGCTCTTGAGAAAGAAGAGAAGGAAACGCACGGTAGATGTGCAACACTCACCCACTCTCGACGCAACCGCCAGGATCAGCAACAGGCTGCTCACGATTATCATCTTATCTGGTCGATGGTGGAAGAATCACAAACGTCGATCCCAGAAGGGCAAAATCTAATTGGTTAATTTCTTTTTCTTCGTACGCGCGCTTTTCACACACCGACTGCACCGGCAGCGAGCGAAATCGGCGCGCTATTTGGCGCGTGGAATCGAAATTCGCTCGAGCTCGTCACGTTATCCTCCGAAGTCGATTCGCGGTCGACGCGGACTGATTGATGCCGGGCGATCTCGTCACTTCGGCGCTTCGTTCCCGTCTCCCGCCCCTGTTTCTAACAACTTTTATCAACTTCCCCCTGTCTCCCCTCTGTGCCGAACGAAAGCCGCAGCAGCGATGCAGCGTCGTAACTTAGAGCCGTGAGAGCGCCATGGACGTCGCAGAACATATGCTACGGTCACGAGGAGAGAAAGGTGACTGCGAGTACAACGCGAGCCGTACTCGATACCTCCTGTCTTCTTGGCATAGTCACCTTTCTAGCGGACCGGCAACAAAGAAGGGAGTCTTGGTGCTGTACCACTACCGCGTGGTTATTCGCCCACTACCTCCGATCGTTGTTCACCATTATCGGAGGCAAAGTGGGGGCCCTTGCTGATGGTGGACATCCGCTTCGATGGCTGAAATCCGCCGAGCTTTTCTTCTCACCTCTCATCGCATCGTTAACCCTCAAGTCGTTCTCTTTCTTTGAGACCAAAGTTGGAAAAGGGTTGCTCGATAATACCGAGTAGATAGGAACAATCGCGCCTGGAAATTCTTCTAAAATTCTTCCCCTGGATGGCTCAAAGGGCAGGATCGCGTAACGTCGTTTCGTCTGGCAGATAATCCTCCCTCCGATAATCAAGAGTATCAGAAAATGCGATAAAATTACATGTATTTATAATTATGTTTACATGAATTTCTATCAGTTCGCTGATGGAATGAAACGTGCCGATTGTACTATGTAGATCGGAAATAAAGAAGATACGTGTGCATTTAGCGGACAAACTGCAGCAAGAACTTTTGCTTCGAGAACATTAGACTGTATTTGAACAATAATAAAGAATGACAAAAAGTATGCGAAATATTTGTATTTGATTATATTTTTATTGATTAATAAATTATTGAGAAAATAAAGATACCGTTAGCCCTCAGAATGATCCTTTAAACTGGCTTAAAAATATCCATGTTTTCCGGATAACGTCCAACGACTTTCCTCTGGAGAATATAGCATTGAGCTTGAAGAATCGTAGCATGTCACAAAAGTGCGTAAAATATTTCTAATTACGCTTTATATTAATTATTAACGTAACGTAGGATTAAACGGACAGAAGCTGGAGAAAAAAAAGGTTACTGTGCGTATCGCGCAGCCGAGTCGTCGAAAATCTCGAGAATTGAAGTACTAGAAGTAAGGCAGCAGGATACGTCAAGAGGTTAACGATCACTGGACTATTGGTAAAGTTACCGACTGCCGGATTAGGTCGTTAACCGCATTGTCGGTATAGTTACCGATCTGATTTACTTAATGTCGGTAATTTATCGACAATGTTTGAAAAGTTAGTGACATCTTTTTGCCTGTTCTGCTGTCCTGCTCCCGATACTTCAATTTCCGAGATTTTCGATGCATCTCAATTGCGTCTGTCGCATGTGACCTTTTTCAATCTGCTTGATTGTTCGCTATGTCCGTTGACATCCAGTATAAAAATAATTAGAAATAATTAGAAAACCTGTACATCTTTTTAGTACTTTACAATGTTGATTCGCAATTTTAAAAATGTCACTAAATAATTGAGCAGTAAACAGCAGTTTATCGATAATCAGAAATGGATAATGAACGACAAAACACGCTACGTACGTAATGTAATTAGTAAGAATAATAAACAATTTCATATAGCATTTCATACAAAACAGTTTATTTCTTTCCCCATATAAAATGACTAATACTATCTTATTACAATTACATTTCTTTTACGCAATATGATTACATGGAAAGTATTTATTAACAGATTGGAAATCGTCATTTCATATCAAATAGATGAAAATATTTCTGGTCACTGTACAATTATCTTTTTTCCCTTCTCACGTATATTATGCTCGCTTCTAGTGACCAGTTCAGCAACGATCGTAACATTTGTGTCGGATTGTTCGCCAAGAACTTTTCAAAGAATGGAGATTACTCTTTATCGGATTTTATATACATCTAGCTACTAATTTACAAATCGATCTTATCAATCGACACAAAGAAAGATAAAGATTCTAAATCTTAGATCAATCGTTGACCAAACTAACGATGAATGATCGTTACGATCACAAGGCTAACAAGGATAATAAAAACTTGAGTTGACGACAGTCGCTTTTGATTTTAATGAGGCATGTATGCCTCCCTTGAATCGCAGAAATATATTATCCATAAAAATTATAGGATTTCTGTAATATATCCTTATTACGAAACACACGATAATTGAAAACATATCACATACAGATATTTCACGTCTTTGAAAATGCGGCAGACGAACACAGAAATGCCATATTACAGTCCTTCTAACTGAGGGAATCCATATACACACACAATGTATACATTATTCTCCCATTCATCCATTCGCCCATCGTATAACAGCGTATATCGGTGTAAACGACTAGATATTGTTGCGACGCCTCGGTATAATAAAGAAATTTTCGTTTCTCTTTTAAATGTTCCTGAGAACTCGGCAGTATTCAAATAGATATTGGACAACTAGACGCAACGGAATTTATTAAAATGTATACGTATATCAACAATCTTCAACAGGCGATTAAAGAATAATAAACAATGTAAACGTATATCTGATACGAGAGAGATAGCGAGAGATATCGCACACAGAGATATCCCTTTTTGTTCAATATGAAGTCGATGCTTGAGTTCAAGCTATAGGAATTCTTTCTAAAGCTAAAAAGAAACATAACGACATCGGTATCCTAAAAAATCATACAAAACCAAAATTATTTGATAAAGAAAAGGATCGACGATTCCATTCCACGTTTTGGAACATTATGACACTCGGCAAAGTCTATTCTGTGCTTCATCGATCTTCTCAAATCTCAATCGTGTGAAACACGTCTACTATTCGGATAGAAAAACTGTAAATCCGCGTCCGATTAAAAATATCGTTACACGTACAAATAATATCCCTATAATTCCTTTAATCCTAAGCTGCGTATAATCGGAGCGCGTCGGAGAGACTTGATCTTCCCTTTTCGTTATCAAATCATTCGCGCGATTCCAAGTGTGGAAAATTCAAGTGCTCCAAGTCGAATAACACCCTTCCGTTAATTAATTACGAAACGATTTGTATGTACATCAATTGAATGCAGCATCCGAGATTGCGGCCGCGCGTAGATATGGTCGATGCAAACTTTACGACTTTACAATTTGTACAAAATTGTTCGCAAATCAATCGCAGAATCAATCAACCGCGTCCTCAATTGTATAACGGACTTTGATTTATTGCCCGACGACATCGATCATCTAATATGGCGTAGCTCGTACGCGATGATAATAGTCACGTTCGTTTCCTTAGCTATACTTTTACCACGCACGCGTCTTCAAAATTTCTCTTGTTATTCTCTTTTAGGAATCTCCTACGATCTGCACTCGATCTGTCATCGATTGCGGGCAAAGTAAATAGGCTAAAAGAAACGTGTCTGGCACTGTATCACACGACGCTGATTACACGAACGAGGCGCAGCGCGCTTGAAAAATTAAATAGCTTTCGCTTGATCGAGCGGCGTGATTACAATTCTCTAGTTACTAACTAGTTCGATTTGCCTATACTTCTTGCGCAAATTGCTCACGGAGTCTTTGAACAGGACGGGGTCCAGGCGTGTGTTGGATCGCAGCAGAGGCATATATCCGAAGACGGCGACGAATGTGTTCATACAGGTTTGCCGTTGTATGAAATGATCGGGATCGTTCCACGGGGATCTGAAATCGAAAGGCACGCGTTTTCAGACGATTACGACGCGATAAACGCGTTGGAGAGAACGCGAGCGTATATGAGAACACGAACGATCTCACTCACCTAATACCAGCTACCGTATCTTTGTACAGTTTGCGCTGCGTCACTTTGATGGGCGGTCTCCGAGTAACGTGACTCACTAGAAAATTCATGAGTATATCCTCGCAATTCTGCGATTGCTCCACCGTCTTGTGAAGGGTCGAGCTCAATAATTCGGTGTACAAAGTATTGTAATAACTGTGATAGAAAGCGGCGCCGGTCAGGATGATGCTATAGTCGTTCGTCCATTTGCTCGTGTAACCCCACGAACGCTTAAACGATAAGAAAACCTAAAGTTAGATTCGACCGCGAAGGACAATGGACGCGACGTGACATGAGAGCTACCTTCGAGTCATCCCAGTAGTGAGACCTCGCTGGATATCCTACTATCCGATCGGGAAACGAGCGCCAGACCGTAAAGGCAAAGTCGATCTCGTCGGTATTTAGAGTGGCGTCTTCGTCGAGTGATAATATGGCACTAGTTTTGATTAGCGGATGAGGATAAAAACGTTGAGATATGCCGTCAACGGCGACTACGTGGATTGACGCCTTGATACCCTGCCAACGTGGTTTCCTTGGCACCGGAATTTCCGAGTTCCACAAAAGTATTATCTGAAACAGAATAATATGCGCTATCGCGGACTCGCATGCAACGGCACGAACGGCTCTGTCGATCGGGCGAATCGGAATAAATACCTTATCTAGGTACTTGCTCTTCGCGAGACTCTTAAGCAGGCGATAAAGAACAGCGGTAGATCCCAATTGCGAATAGATTATGGCAGTGAAGGTGTTACCAGGATTACTATTCGAAAAGGGAAGTTCTTGCTGGCTATCGGCAAATTGCGGTAAGATGGCCAATGCTCCGGGGCTGGTGTTCCAGACGATCCTCTCCCGCGTACCTTCCCATGGCAATCGCTCGCGAATATTCTGAATCGAGAGTTACGATTAACGAGAGATACGGGAAACGAGACTCGAATAGTCGATTACCTCGAACACGGTAAACACAATCTTCTCGATGGACGAAAAGTATCTCTCCCATAAGAATTGCGTTTGCTGCCGTAGTTTAAGGATTTGTACATCGGACACGGATCGTGCTATATCCGGAATCTGTACATACGATTTACGAATTTCGGTTATTATCCGTTCGGAAGAGGAGCGAAATTATACGTCGAAATAGAATCGAGGGCATCTCGGCTTACTTGAAGCAACAATCTCTCGTCGGAAAATACAACAGCCTGCGTCCAATCGATACGCTCGTGAAAGGGAAGGGCCCAACCGTTACTTAAAATAACTGGAATACATCCTGCCCTTAAGGCTTCTAGGAACCGAAAGCTGCCTAGTCGTCGTCCTCGCGGTACCAGACAGAACGTGGCGTTCATCAGTAAAATCTCATAATCGTACCTGCGAAAGAATCATATCGCGTGATTCGTATCCGATTGCCAAATTAAGCGAGGATATTGCGATACATACGATACATCTAACGATGCTCCGCTGCGTATCCCTTTTACTTACGTATCGTATTCCTGGTTGTCCTGCTGACAGTGCTCATCCTGCAACACCTTCCAGGCTTTGCCGTGACGGCAGGTCGTAACGAACACGAGATCCTTGCCGTTGTGTAGATGATAGAGAGCGTTTCTGGTCTCGGATCCGATACCGTGTACGTATCGTTTTCCTTTAAAAGCTGCCACGTACTTTTTATTATTGGGAAAATTGTTTTCTTGCGCTTGGCCGGCTTCTCCGCCGCGTTCCGGATGTTGCTTGCCGAACAGGGGTATCGACACGTCAAAGTCCGGTCTGTGTCGGAAGATGGACATGCTGGCCTTGGCCAGCATGGCGTAGCCCACGTCGAAAGCGAGCGATTCCTCCGTGTAATCGGGCCAAGTGCCAGAGTACAAGTTGAATATCAGATGATTCCTACCGTTGTTCCAGTATGGCAAACGCTGCAGTTTGGAGGGGAGATTGTGTACAAATTCGGCGGATAAGGGATCCCTATCTAACGTGTCCAGAGCTAAGACGAATATACATGCCCGTGTCGGGTCCGACGTGTAATATCTCGACTCGGTAATAACGTTTAATATTTTTTGGTATAATGGACTTATCACATCTTCGACTGGATACACGTACACGGTAAAACCTTGCTTGCACCTCGTGAAATCGAAGCAGGTCTCCATGCGGCAATGTCTCGCACGCTGAGACATTGCCAGGCTGCCGCTGGATGTCTTTAAATCTTTGTCATAGAACTCTTCGTTTAGACTTAAATATGAAGGCAATCGCTCGTAAGGCAACTGAGATCTGCCTGTCCATTTTTCGCTTTTTAAACGATATCCGCCAAAGTAACAGTAACCAAGAAACGCGCACGTTACGAACAACAATAGGTAGCGTTTCTTGGCTTGCATTTTCGATTACAGTCAGGTTGCGCAACAACAAAGTACGACAGTCGTAAGCATTATTCCGCCAGATGCCAGATAATATCCAGTCACAAGCACATTGCAGCCGAGTGTTACTTCCAACAGTTCGGGACTGCCTTCGGGACTGTCGTCACTCTTGCTTTCCTGCTGCTGTAACATAAGAAACATTCGGGGCATCAAATACACAGTTGGAGCAAATAATCTTCCTCGAAGCAACGTCCATCCTCGCGACGTTCATTCACTCGCATGCATATTTATGCGCGCTGGGCTTCTACGGGGGAACGCTAGAGATCGTCCAATCGCGGAAATAAAGTCGAGGATAAATTTTAACGAGCGGATCCGTACCGCGCGCGAGAAGCTTACCGCGCGCTTAAACTGCAGACACAGTCGATTATATTCGATATGCTACATTGCATCGGCACGCATCAACGATGAACTCCGATTGCACTTATTAACAACGAATGAATACACCGTGCGCGGCTGCGACACCGCGCTATCATCACACGCAAGCACGTACCGCAGCACGGAAATTGCGAAATGCGTGAGCGAGCGTTTTTCTTTTTTCTTTTCTTTTTTTTTCTCTCTCAAGTGAACGAGGGGGGGAAAAAAGGCAGAACGATCGCGCGAGAATAACGAGCGAGGATAACTGACGTTTATTATTACCTGATTGGTAGCCGAGACGGATAGCGGCTATCGCCGAGCGAGATTCGAACGGCTCGATTCTCGCGGACACGCACATGACGGATACCGATATGCCATCGATAAATCTCTGCGCGCGGTATTCGCGTGCACGCGTAACGGCCGATTGGCGACACGTCGCGACGTGACGATTGGAGCGAGCGAACGAACTAGATGCGCGGTACGATTCTCGATGAAGCGTTACGGGTCGCGCGATCCACAGGCGAGGACGGCCAACGGTCACGTATCACGTATCGCAATTGAACGGCACGCTATACGGACGCCGCGCGTCACGAGCATTTTCTGATGCGGGCGCGATGCGGTACGCCTATTTATGCACGCATCGCCGCCGCCGACGCAGCGCAACTTCTAGGTTAGTCGCGGCGCGCAGCAAACTCGGTCGGGCTCCGCCGGCGATTTTACGCCCATCCGCATTTTCGGCCGGCGTCACGGCCGCAGACACGCGTGACATCGATCGGTGAGCGGCCACGAGCGCGATATCATTGCACGTTGCGGCTCATTATATAATTGCTCTCGACGAGATGACACGACCCACACGGTGACGTCCGACCGATCAAACTGACGAATCATCGTCCTCCCTTTGAGTTTCGCGTCCGCGTCGGAGCGGCGGCTGGACAGTGCACTCTCCAGTGACTCCCGCGCGAGTCATCGAGTGTCGATAATAGAGTAACGTAACATCTCGAAGAATTATCGAGAGAATCGTATCGACCAAAGATACGCCTCTGACGGTCGCGTTCGATTATCGTATCGCGTGGTAACGTCGGCAGCGTCGGTAACTGATCGGCAGCCGGTTGACCGGTGCGATTGATCGATTCACAAGTGATCGCGAATGAATCTTTGCGGTGCTGTTCGTTAAAATCGTGAGCGCGGAGGAAAACCCGCACGCGAGATGCGCGAGGCTGCGGCAAACGAATTAATCGGAGCGGATCCCGAGATCCGCTCGCTATACGAAACTGCGCATGCGCAGTCGCCATTTAGTTTCGCGCCGCGTCGCGCTGATTGCAAACCTGTCTCGCGCGTTTCGTGAATCTTATCGCTCTCTTGCGCCGCCGAAGGCGAATTTCACGATCGATCGAGCGACGGTAGTGTCGAACAAAGTATCGCGCGCAGCGGTATCTCGTGCCGCGACACGCTAATCTCGAGATCTTTTATCGCCTCGCGTCGCGCCGATTCTCCCGAAGCGACATCGGTACTGGTCACGGAATGGCACGACGAATGGCGCGCCAAGACAACGGCGGGACGGCCGGATCACCGTAAGCGAATCTATTTCTTTCGCGCCGCATGTTCTCTGTGCGCCTTTATACGCTCCAGTTCTTTCTCGATAATCGTTTGATAATCGTTTCTCTGCTCGCTACGCTCTGACGCACGAAATATACGGCATAGAATGTTCCATAAGTTTTCTTCCTGCGGATAGCTGCCGCGCCAATTCGGCGCCAGAGTCGACGACAGGTGGCAGCACCGATCAAATTCTCGGCTGCTCGCCGAGAGGATTAATCGCGGTAATCGCGTAACGCTGGCGCTCCTTCGATGCACCACGTGCATCACGTGATACGTTCTATCACGGTTACCATCTGTTTGCCTTTTCTATCTCTATGGAGGAGGAACGGTCAGACAATAACCCGAATCGAGGAATCGCGCCATCCGGTCTCTCGTCCCGCGAGATGGTCTCCGTAGACTCATTAAAACGGGCCTTTTAGCGTGAGAGACGTTGTTTATGCCCGGAGTTACCGGCATAAACATATCGGCCGTCAGATTCCACCGCGTCGCGCATTTTTAGTCTCGCTCCCCTCCGCCGCCGCCACCGCCGCCGCTCCACCACCACCAACACCACCACCACCACCACCACCACCACCACCACCACCACCGCCGTACACGCTCAATTTCATCCTTCTCCCTGCTCCTCCCCCTGCCCGCCGTTCGATCGTCAGCCGTTTCCGCCGCGCGTTTTCTACGCGAATTTATTATTTATAAAGCCCGAGAGTAGCTCGGGGCGTATTTCGTCCTTCGTAGCCGGCGGCGAGCTACCGCGAGAGCGCGCCTATATCGGGGCACGCATCGCTGCGCTGCTCCGATTCGGAGGGGTGGATCGCGAGTATAAAACGTGCCCCGTGTATTAAATGTCCTGCAATAACGGTAATTATATGGTTATGGTGTTTTGCGAAATTGCGCGCTACCACGGATCTGCTCGAGCTGGAATCGGCTCGCGTGATCTTCGTAGGCGGTGCTATCGATTTCGAGAAATCGATCGATTCGTTTATTCGGCGCGTAAAACGCGTCCGACTGGCGAGAACGACGAGTACTTTCCGCTCAGATAAGTCGCTTATCGGGATGGGACTTGATTTACGCGACACATGCGGCGTGTATCGCCGCTATTAAACGTGTCTCTCTTATTTAATGATGCTGATTAGATTAGCGTAAAAGCGTAGGATTATCTAAAGTAGCGACATATGTTTCTGGCAATCGCGCTCTCCTTGTTCAACGCGCCTCGGCTTCACTCGAATTCTTATCGTACGTTTGCTCGCTTTATAAAACATTTCGGAGCTCGAGCTGCGGAGCAGCGATAAAACGCCAATGGAAGACATCGATGATCGAGGCCAATGATGACGTGAAAGCCGAAAGCTTAATTTTCGGCTCGTACAAAGCGCGCAAGACTCGAGCGACGCGGCCAAACTCGCGAATTCGCGGGCCCGAGAGTCGTGGGGCGAAAAAGGCGAAAAAGAAGAGGGAGAAGAGGGAGGTTAAGGCAAACTCGGGGAAGGGGAAGAAAGAGGAGGCCCAAGACTCGGTCGGCGGAAGGGGCGACGGGGCAAGGGGGCGGGGGATCGGCGGAGAGGCGGCGTGTGTGCATGCGCTTAATCGATAATCACCGGCAAGTGGTTTCGTCCGAAAAGGGTGCGGTGTGGATACATCTGCGAGGTATCATCAGTGCCGCGTACAAAAGGCCGATCCATCATCGAGCCGACAATTCAAATTCAAAATTGGCCGGCCGGTTCCCGGCGAGCGAGTGAGCGAGCGCGCGAGCGCGCGCGCGCGTGCAATTACAATGGAGATTAAGAACAGTCCAAACAATCTCGCGCGCGTCGCGGCGCGAGTTTGCTCAAAGGACGGGGATTCCCCGCAATCGCGTTTCGCGTTCGTTTCGTGTTTCACGGTGTGAGTCTCGTAGCGCTCTCGGCAACAGGCAATGTTGCTATTCTATATTCCGCGAGGGATACGTAAAATACGTATAAAAAGCGTACGCGCAGACGCGTGGCAAGAGCGAAGTTGCGAGAGGCGCGCGCAATTTTCCGCTCGCGCGTCCGATTGACCAGATATCAATGTAAGCTGTTCATTGAACGCGCGATATGCCAGATTGCCCGCTTCTGATAGAGAAGTAGCCTTCGGGCGTAATAACAGCGTCAGCAGCGCGTTTCGTTAAACTTTCGGATGAACGAGGCCACGAGCCACCGTCTCGCCTCTTACGTCTTTCTCCTTTTACGCTGTAATCGTTTCGGCGTTTCGGGAGCGAAACCGCCGCAATGATACTCGCGATCGTTTCCGGCTGTCGGTTCGCAGCTTCCGGCTCTCGCGCTCAAGTAAGAGCGCGCGATGGAGAGATTTCTGCTCGCTCGTTGGATACTCGAGATTGGGAAACCTTTTCCCTCGCTCTCTCGCCGGCAAGTGAGACGGCAAGCCCGAGAATGGCATAAAGGGAATTTTTTAGCGTTTTCTCGGCAGTCGCCGTGCGTGCCGGGGGAAATACGGGGTGGCAGCCACCCGTGAGAGGTGGGAAAGGATTACGGTGCGTCAACGGCGGTGACTGAACGGGCCCGTAATCGCCGCGCCGATCTAATATTTCGAATAGTTCGCATTTACAATGGGCTTTATTGGCGGGAAAACTGAGGGGGGTATTTTGAGCAGGCGGGACATCCATCACGGGGTGTCAACGCGATTGTCTTCCGCGGCGTTTGCCACGGGAAAGTATTGGCATCGCTGTTGGCGCGGCCGCCGAAATATCGTTGGCGCGCTCGTCGCCGCTCGTCGCCGCTCGGAAACGGATAAACGTCGTTAATGTAATTAAAATCCGGCTGTCGGCTGTCCCCCGGCTGATCTCACGTGACGATCAAGCCGCGCGGGCTCGATGCGGCGTTATCGATTCGCGGCGACTCTCGTCGTCTCGCGCGTCAACGACGCGCCGGCAAGCAACCGAGGGACAGTATTATTTCGGCCAACGAATTTATCCGGACGACACGGCGCCGGGCTTCGCCATTGTGTCGTATTTAAATGAGCTTTCTAATGTATTTAGCCTGAATACCGCGTGTGACGAGAACTAGCGTGCGTCGCGCGACTCGCGACGCCGGCGCATTTTGCCGCCGCCGCCGCCGCCATCGCCGCCATCGTCAATATCAATAAGAAGATCGTTTCGGATTTTAGCACGACTCTAGATCGAAGCGAGACGTACATTTTACTGCTTAATCTTCCCGATTGCGGGCACTTGCGTTTCGCATCGTTTCGTCCGCGATGCCGGCGTACCTTATGTACGCGCGTGGCAACGCGCGCGTACGCGCCGCAATTTGTGCGTCTATCGCGAATGTGTATCTATCGTCATCCGAATGTGCTAAAATAATAACGAGAAATTGCGAGCGGCGAGTAGAGGCGCGTTTGCGGGGGATGCCGACGTATAATCGAAGCGCACCCTCTCCCGGCTATCTGTTTTATTTATCCGATAACACGCCATTATGGGCGAATCGTGAATGCGGCTGTGCCGGTAACGATTGGCTATTTATAATAACACGTGGCGTACGGGTAATTAGTTGCGCTCAGGCCGCGGTGAAAAACCGAACGGCCGGCATCGGTATCGAAAAAAATCATCGTCGTTTTTCATCGCGCCTTTGTCTACTTTATTTGGACTCTGGTCACACTCTCTCCCTTCTCCTCCTCCTCCTCCTCCTTTTTTCTTGTTCTTTTTTCCCCCCTTTTTCTCTTCCCTCCCCTCTCCGCCGCCGCCGCCGCCGCCGCCGCCGCCGCCGCCGCCGCCGCCGCCCGCGAGGAACACTTTCGATCGCGGTTTCCCGCGCATATTCCCATCCTCTATCGAGCCGCTCGAATTTCAACATTGCGCTCCTGACGATTTCCACCCCTCCCTCTACTCCTCGCCGTCCTCCTCCCTTGATTGATTCTTTTCTTTTCCCCCCTTTTTTTTTCAAACCGAGGAAGCCTCGTGCCTCGATAGGCCGGTACTTGTACCGGCGCGTTCGAATGAAGCGATCACGAAGGACGGGCTTCCCCGCTCAGCTCTCGCCTTTTCATCTCGCTTCATCTCCGGCCGTTGGCGGAGAGTGCGCGGTTCGTCGCTGTTTCGGCGTTACTTGTTTGTTTCTCGAGATAAAAGATATCCATCGATATCAGGTGGCGTAGATAGACGGGCTCGCGGCTCGCGGCTCGCGAGCCGCGTCTCAGATGAAAGAGAAACGAAGAGCGCGCTTCCGTTTAATTCGCACGGAATTCGCTGTTCGACGAGGGAAGATTATGCAGCGGGCTTTCACAGCGGCGGGGGAGACAGAGATACGACGGCACGGATAAGGGCGGAAGGCGGGACGGCTGGAAAGTCTTGTCCATTGTGCCGGACCTGTACAATGCTTATCGACGGTGATTGCTTCATTGCGGGGCTGCTGAACGGGGGGATGCTGGATGTAAGGGCGTGATGCATACGCCGACACGGGCTCGGCGTTATCGGGTTATCGGCCGTAATGCACACGCACGCTGACCACCTTTCCAGCGGGTTAACGTTTCAATTTGTGGAAAATGTAAACCATATCTCGCCCCTCCCTCCCTCCCTCCCYCTCTCTCTCTCTCTCTCTCTATCTCTCTCTTGGCCGATGCCCGCTCGTTTGCATATCGGCCGCGCGTTGTCCTCCGGCCGGCGAACGGACAAATTTGCCGCGGCGGCGTGGCGATTGTGATTCCACGATTGTGATTCCGACGAGGCGCGGATGTGCCGATGCGAGATTAAAATCGGCGGAATCGGCGCGTTCGCGCGACGATCGATATTCCGATCCGCTCGCTGCAGCGAGCCGGCAATGAAAACGCGTAAGAGACCGCCAGCGAGGAGATACGGCGCGACGCTGACGCCCGGCGAGAGGAAGAAAGAGAGGGAGAGAGAGAGAGAGAGAGAGAGAGAGAGAGAGAGAGAGAGAGAGAGAGAGAGAGAGAGAGAGAGAGAGAGAGGGCCTGTTCTCGATGCAGTGCCGGCGACGCGGGCGAGTCTGCTCGGCTGTGTCTGGACGCGCTCGTATCGCTCGTACGCGAGAGCAGCAAAAATCCTCTCGCGTGCGCTTCCTTTTTTTTCCAGCAGCCTTCCGTCCGCCAACGGCGGCGGGGCCCACCCTCCTCCAGCCTCCTCCCTTGCTCTATACGGGCGTGTAACGACGATGCGCAAACAATGACGAGGGTTACGTAACGGCTATGCACGATGCAAACACACCGTGTTGCGCTAAGCGCGTATCTGTAACGGGGTGGGCAACGAGCGGTAACAGGGACTACGCTGGCGACGGCGGCGACGTCCAGGACGAACAATGCGTATCACACGGTGGCCTGTCTGAAAATACCCGGCGCTCGTTCCCCGTCGTGCCAAACCTCGCGCCAAACGCGAGCAGGAGGAGCCCCGACGCGCCCCGATGCGCTCCCGAAAAATAGACGGAGAGAGAGAGAGAGAGAGAGAGAGAGAGAGAGAGAGAGAGAGAGAGAGAGAGAGGAGCGGGGAGAGTGGGAGGGAGGGAGGGCGAAGGAGCGATGTGCGTGCTATCGAGCGTAATATCCGAAATAAATTTCCGATAGTCAATTTAGCTCGTGGCGTCGCAAATGAATCGGGAGAAAATGCCGGGCTTCCTCGCGTGTCCCGTTATTAGCTCGACAATTTGTTTACCTCGATCATCGCATGCTGCCGATCGTCGAGGATTACCGACGACTATCGAACGGCTGCAACGGCAAATAGCGATCGTCTCGCAGGTGTAAGGCGCGATGATTCCACGATTCCATCGTCGAGCCATCGGGAATCTCCAAGGAGAAAGAGCGTGATTAGCCGGGCAAGTTTTCTCGAGCGATGCGAGTTACGGAATTTCACGCGGCGATCGCGGAACGAGAGGAGACGGTGATCGCGCTTCCAGCGAACGCATCGAGCTTTAGCTTCGACGGGAAGGACGGAATTGTCCTTCGTTACGCACCAAGGAAAGTGCAGTCATCGGCGCGCGTAGCCGTAGGTATGCACACACAGAGGCATTAGCTCCCCCAAAGCCCAGCCGGTATTAATTCCACTAATTGGACGTGGTTTGGGTCGCGACAAACATCGCTCCCCTACTACCGATCGTCCCCGACTTGTCCCCGAGCGCGCGTATCGATGTGCACCGCATGATCGATCGCTCTTTCTCTCTTTTCTCCCAAGACAGTGGACGAAATCAAGCTTGGCCGCGAGAACGGCTTCGAGTTTGCTTTAGAACCGTCTCGCGGGCGCGATCGAGCCTCGCGCGCAAAGCTCCACGGGGTTCCGCTTCGTTTGGGGATGTACGATGCGGAGGGATCAGCTGTTTCGAGTAAACGTATCTACGAGCGGTAGAATCCGCGCGGTCGGTGTGTGCGTGCGCGTATCGCGGCTGCACGTATATTGTATATCGCGAAGGGTCTTCGAATCTGGGTCACCGGGCCGATGAGAGCAACGACGAGAGATTGACCGGTCCAAAAGAGACGAGGGAACGCTAGACTCTTCCCGCCCCCTCTCTCCCTCGCCCCCCCCCTCCATCCCGACATTGGCAGGCGCATCTCGGGATAATCGCGAGAGCGGCTCTGGCTCTCCCTCGCGCATTTCTCGCGTCTCAAGATGCGTAAGGAGGTTCGCCAGGCGTGTTGCGGACGCGTCTGGTCAGAGTCGCATCCGTTTTTCGCGCGCGCGCGCGCGCGCGCGCGTTTTTCCTTCCTTCCGCGATTCGTCGGCGTGCGAATCGAGCGAATATTCGATCGCGTCGAGGCTCACCTTTACGTACTGTCAGTGGATACGCGGGCGCCTTGGGTACGGCACAAAGATATTAAGCGCCCATACCTTAACCGTGTCGAGCTGCGGAGAGCGTAGACTATCCTACGTGTCGGTCTGGTGGGGATGGAGAGGCGGAGGAAACGTACAAGTGCGCGCGGCGGAGAGAGGGTGGAGAGGTGGTGGACCGGAGAGGGTGGGCGACGGCGCGAGGGGGTGGCGGAGCAGGAGAGAGAGATCGCAAGGAAAGCGGAGTTACCTACAGAAGAAATAAGTGCGCGCGTGTAATGCTGATGGCGAATATGGTAGAGGAGATCCGAGGGAAGAGCAGAGAGGGTGGCGGAGAAGGAAGGCTGAGGAAGGAGGTGGCGGCGGTGGTGAAGGAGGAGATGGTGGAGGAAGAGGTGGAGCGGACTCGCGGACGACAGAAGGGTGAAGAAGGGAGGCAGCGCGCGCGAAAGCGAGCGAGCGAGCGATCGATTCGAACGTTGGCGACATTCTTCGTCGTAGGGACAGAGAACAGCGGGAGAAAGAAGGAGAGGGAGAGGGGGAGGGGGTGGGGGAGAGGCAGATACACACGAGCGGGACGTGTATGCTACGCGCGCGCGACGCAGAGGGGAATGACGAAAGAAGGAGATAAAGCGGGAGTAGGGCGGATGCGAGCGAAAGGAGGAAACAAGGCAGAGAGATAGAGAGAGAGAGAGAGAGAGAGAGAGAGAGAGAGAGAGAGAGAGAGAGAGAGAGAGAGAGAGTGGCCGTGTTTTGCGCGCGCGAGAGACCGCGCGAGTCCGGAGAACATAAAGGGTGGCGGGAAACGAGAATAGTATCGGCAAGATGGAGCGATGGAGGGAAGGAAAAGCGAGGACGTGATCGCAAAGGATCGCGAGACGAGGAGAGAAGAAACAAAGGTGGGAAATAGTATCGAGCCGGGCCTCGAGAACGCGGCATCGAACGCGCCGAAACGTGAAACAGGGTGAACAGGCGGGSGGRRGGGKGGRKGGGKGGGRGGGRGGGAGGATCGAAACACGATGACGGAGGAAACGGCACGGACCGAGCATCGAGGGAAAAAGAAAAAACGGCGAATCGCACGGCGGGGACCTCGGTCCAACAGTCGAGGTGGCTGAGGAATAGCAGGCGGATGAGAAGAGACGAGTGAAAGATATAAAAGTGCGCGGAGTGGGGAGCCGAGTCCTCGCGCGCACGCGAGCGCAGGCGGGAGAGAGAACGTAAGACTCACGACGACGAAAGCAGACAAACACGCCGAGGTAAAAGAAGAAATCCCCCACTCGCGCGGCACAGGTACGTTCCAGTCGTACTGTCCTCGGGCTCTCGGCGCGCGTCTGCGTCTGGCTGGGTCTGGTTGTCCCTGTGTGTTGGTAGCCCCCGGAATCGTCCTCGTCGGCGTCGTCGTCTACCACGTCGGTGGCAGAGCTCGGCAAATAGTGGGGGACGCGGGGGTCGGTTGGCCAAACCGCCACCACTCGGGGGAAGGTTCGAAAGGCGTAGACAGCGCGAGCCTGCCGTCCAATAGCGGGAACAGCCGCCCCAGTACCTCCGCCAACCGGATAGTCGGTTGCGCGCACAGAACGCCCATCCTCCCCGTTTGTCGGGCTCCCACTGATGTTTTTATTTATTACATCTGTGACTGGGTAGGGAAATACTCCCGACTCGACCGAGAGAGCGTTTGCTACTTTGAGAACGAGCGACGCGCGTCCCTGCGAGTTACCGCGGCAGCCGCCTCCGTCGTCATCGTCGCCGTCGCCGTCGCCGTCGCCGTCGTCGTTGCCGCCGCCGCCGCCGCCGCCGTCACCCTTGTCGTTGTCGTTGTCGTTGTCGTTGTCGTTGTCGTTGTCGTTGTCGTTGTTGCCGTTGTCGTCGCCGTCGTCGTCGTCGCCGTCGTCGTCGTCGCCGTTGTCGTTGCCGTCGTCGCCGTCGTCGCCGTCGTCGCCGTCGCCGTCGTCGTCGTCGTCGTCGTCGTCGTCGTCGTCG